>JAQIYI010001961.1:0-10421 GCA_034700265.1 Polyzonium germanicum
GCCGATGCCGATGCATGGTTTTTCGTACAATCGGCGCCGATGCCGATGCCGATGCCGATACATCGGCGCATCCCTAAAGATTAGCCTAATCTTTGATGATCTGATAATAGGCCTAAGAATAATTTAATTGTTGGTTCTCCAACAAATTATGCCTATTAATTATCAGTTTATCACCCAATTATAGATTCCCCGAGCTAGACTAAATAAGGGCGCACTTAGTATTAAATTTAAAGGAGACATTATTAATGCACCAAATAATAAAAATAAATTTAATCTTATATTTACAATGGTCGTACATTGTAGGATGTTAAACGATACATTTTAGTTAATTTGACTTATTTTTCATCCTAGTTTGGACATAGATCTCAAGAACGTGTCAACAATGGCGAGGTCGGGAAAAGTTCGCTTGGACACGATTCACATGCGAGGCGTTAACGAGATGAACACGGACGACATCTTTGACTACTTCAAAGGTTACAGCCCGGCGACAATAGAATGGGTCAACGATCATTCGTGTAAGTTTTTATTCTTTTGTGATGTTTATTTTTCTAATTAGAATTTAACACACATTAAAACCATCTGCATAAATAGGAAATACAGGATATAAAAAGTAAAAAAAAAACAATTTGTTTTAAGGTAACATAATCTGGCTGGATACCGTCAGTCCAGCTCGAGCTCTGGTAGTTCTCAGCCAGCCGATTAAACGTTTGCCACCACGACCGACATCCGAACGAACCGCTCCAGACGGCTCAGAAATTGAGGAAGGCGAAGATGTAGAAATGTCCGATCACGACACGTCATCGCTCACCACGTCGACTCACGTCCGTCACTGTTCTTCTAGTTCGGTCGAGAGCGACATGCATCAGCGGAGCAGACAGGTTCCATTATTTTACTTTTAACTTCTTCGTCATTAACTAATAAGCATAAATTTACAGTACCATGATGACTTAGTTTTCTTTTTTTGTTTTATATAAGAACTCGGCAGAACAGACAAACACGTTCGCTCCTAATAACTCACCAGTTGACGCAGGCCAGATTGAAGGCGATTCAGACGCTGAAATAACGACTGCTGATCCTATTGCCGACGCCATCGACGCGTCCACAATAGAGATTCCGGTTCCGCCTGGTCCGTGGCGCCTGGGTATTCCTCATCCCAAGGCTAAATCGCTGCTGCTACGCTACGCCTCCAAGTCCGACCGAAAAATCACTGGAGCTGAAAAACTCAGCCAGTATTACATCCGCTATGGAAATCCAAACTACCAAGGTGAATTGCCCTCCTAATGTTTTGATGAGATTGAATACAATTTTTTTTCTACTTGCAAACAATTAAGTTCGGCATTTGGGTAATTTAAATGATGTATTTGAAATTAATTAGGTCTAATGCGATTTGCTTGCATAAACTACGATTTTATCTATTTGCATAAATTAAATTTTAATATCACATTTGTTCTAAATAAAAGTTCACTCTACTTTCTACTATAATGTTAAAATTAATTTATATAAGAACATTTCGCTTTTTAGAAGAATCAATGTTATTTGAATTCAATTTACAACTTGTACAAATTACGAAAATTTAATTAAGTGATTCTAGAAAAGTTTATTCTAGAATTAGTTACATGTGTAAGGGTATTACTGAAATCTGTTTTACCTAACAGGTCTGAAAGGAATTATTAGCACATCGCTGAAGCGTAAAATCAAAGAGGTGCATCACAGGCCTGGAGGTTACGTCGATCTAGATGCGGCCAACGATGACAGTGATGACGTTAATGATGTTGATCCAATCTACGATCACGGTTTGTCTCAATGCCAATCGATACACACCACAAAGTATTTGCTTTTAGAAATTTAATCTTGACCTATTTTGAAATTTTGAAGACACAAAACAAAAGGAATTGCCCAAAAGACCTCGAATGAGAATGTATGCCGACGACGAAGAGAAAAAAGTTAAAAAGTAAGTACCTTAGTGTTACTCAACTGGAATGTTGATTTTAAAAAAATAGTAGGTACAAAGTGAAATTTGGGCACGTTGGATGTGACTTTTCAAATAATAGGCGGAATTACGCAGGATCCGCATAGTTGTACAATGAGAAAAATTGAGAAGTTTATTTAGAAAACTACGTAATAGTTATTAATGCTCCCAAAATATTTCCATAGTATCCATGTTCAATTATTCATTATTTAATATTTTTTACCTCTTACGATCAAAGGACAGCAGCGCCCGTTCAGCAGTCCAACTTGGGTCGTGGCGATTTACGAAATCGGATCGGATGCGAGAAGTTCACTTTCGCCGCATCAGTTACAACGACCACCAGCGGTGTTGACCAGCGTTCAGATGGAACGGACTTGCGGACCAGACTAAGTTCAACGAGACGATCGACGTCCACTGATGTCGGCGGCGGAGCTGCTCGTGATCTCAGTCGGCCGTCCGTGATCGGTGACCTGCGAAGTAAACTGGAGAAGCTGCGCCAATCGCGTCAGCCCAAAGTGCCGCTCTTTATCGAGATCGCACATGACCATATCTGAGATAACGATTCCATTATGAAAATTCGAACTCATAAAATCTTGTCCAAAAAATTAACTAAATGCTGTGGGGTTTCTGTTTTCCGTGATGCATACCATACATTGTTTCCATTTGCTAATTATGATACCGTAATTAAAATTTGTCTTGCAGAAAAAAAAATGTTTTTGTTTTAAATTTCATTAATTTTAGACATTGTGTTCAGTGGTTAATGCAACAAACTAAATCCATTCCATAAATCAATTACTAAATTAATAAATCAATTAATACATATTATTTTACCATATTGTAACGATTTCTTTAATTCCGTGACGAAATTGTTATTAATTTTTACATTAGGTTATGATTTGATATTTCATTATAGAATAGTGATAACATACCAAAGACATCCATAGTTAAATTATCTTACCGAGCGAGCGAGGAATTTTGTGATGGCTTTTATTAGCCTGTTCACTTCCTATAATTGGCCTAAAATAAATTAGACCATGTAATTTAAATTAGATTTAATTAGCGAGTACCGTATTGTGAATAAAAATATGAAATTTTAATTTTTTGTGGTAAATCGCTCACTGGCTATCTCAAATCAATAGGGATTTTCCAACTGGGGGGAGTCAATGGCGTGTCCCCCCACAAATTGGTAGGGGGGGACAGTCTGATAAGAAATTAATACCTGTGATTAAAATTATCAGCAGACATGCGCTGGAAAACGCAAATATCGGAAATGGTAGGAAAGGCTAATCAACGCCTGCGTTTTGTCCAGAGAATTCCTAAGAATTGCACCCCTAAGGTGAAAGAAACTAGTTATTTATCGTTAGGTCGCCCCTTAACAGAGTATTGCGCCCCGATCTGGAGGCCCGTATTGCTGCAATCAAGTGCACGAAATAGGAGAAAGTGCAGCGTAGGGCGGCAACGGCGAGATTTGCAACAGGGCGTTACAGGTACATCAACAGTGTGACCAAGATGCTAGAAGAGCTGTACGAACGCCCTGGCTGAAATCATCCCTCAAGACAATTGAGAGAAATTCGCGCCAGAGGTGACTCTTTATCTTTGGTCTTTTTCCCGCGCGTCATATGACAATGGATGAGTCCTCCCTGCCAAATGGTCTGAAAAGAGCTGAATGCAAGTGGCACTAAGTTAATTTGAATTGAATGTACGCCTGTCTCTCCTCGTTCCTATTAGGGCCGCTTCAAGGGTTCTTTGGGCCCTAGGCCATGCTAGTACCCAGGCCCCCTCGACTTCAATTTTAAAACAGAAATTTTTAGTTTTTAAAAAAAAAACGACAACACAATTTACACAAATTGTTAGTTTAAAAAACGAACGACAGCAATATTTAAAAATAAATTTGAGTTTCTAAAAAAACAACAGCAAGATGGGATTTGAAGCCCGGATTTATGAATCAAACGCGCATAGTCACTTACCGAGCGAGCGAGGGATTTTTTTTACAATGTTTGGCTGATTTTGACCAATATTGGTGAAATTGTGACGATTTCCACCCATTTTTTGACTAACCTTTAATTTTGACGTTTTATCGACCATGGCCTAGTGTGCTTATTGGTTAAAGCGGCCCTGGTTCCTATGTCAATGGTACTAGTATCGAGTATTCGAGTACGCTTTGTAAAATACTCGATATCCAAAGATTGGATACTTTTCGAGTAAGGTATCAAATATTACTACACCTGTGTTGATTAATATGTACGCCTACGTGATAGCGAGCGAACAAATCGTTTTAGGAATGTTCTCTAGTCAATTATGTCTTGTACAGCGATTTACCTCGGTTTTCTTCGTGAGTGGTCAGAGGCGTCAGGAAAAAAACGCCAAAATTTCTTAGAAAAATATCTCAATTATCGGTTATGAATACACATCCGTTTATGACCGCCCCATCCACCTCAATGTGCTCGTTAATCTCTGTTATATCCCTAGAAAAAATAACCTTTACAAACTTGTGAAAAAAAACTTAAGAGCTTAAGGAAAAATTAAGAAACATAAAATAAAAAATATCCCAATAACAGCAGCAAAGCTACTACTTTTTAAGGGCGCCAAAGACTATTAGTCCACCCGATATGCAAGCACTGTTAGATAGTCTATCTTGTCTGTTCGCAGTACGGTAATGACATCATCGCTGTTGTATGTGGCATGATCACGTGGACGTTGTCATAGTACACTTGTAGCATGCAATGCAAGTAACTTCCAGAGTGGCACGTGACAATCATCATGTCATCACATCATGTGCAATTTGTGCATGCTATAAATGTGCAAGAACTAAATGTTTAGGAACCGTTTATTTATCGCACGTGCCATATGTCACTTGAACTAGAGTGCTGTATAGAGAGAGTATGGTCAACCTTTGTTCATTGTCGGCATGCTTGTGATTGGCCAATTGCTGCTGACATGACTTCATGGGCGCCATATTGTTCTACCGTTTTACGAGACGCCTTCACTACATGACTGCACACATCGCATCCGCAAGCGCATGCGACATTACCTTTCGAGCCTGAGTAGAGGGCGCCAGGTGGTGACCTTGTGTGGCCCTGCAGGATTGATCACCTGGCTGGGTTCGCGAGGCCCCCAGGTGGCAACATGAGTGACCTCCGACCTGCCTGGGCCCAGGTGGGTTGGGAGGTCAGTCATAGACTGGACACCGGGCTGGAAAGGTCGCGACTGCGCTCAAGATAGCTGTGGACAGCTGCGCATGTCGTAGGGCGTGAGTAGGCTTAGGCCCAGCGACTGTGAACAAAGAGTGAATACGGATTATTGTTTCAATAATCCACATTTTGCCATATTGTTTTGTTGGCTGTTTTGTCATCATTCTAATGGAAGTAAATCCTTCCTTCAACTAAAAAACTGTGAGTCCTTTTAATTCATTGAGGTAACCGTACACCAAGAGTCTGGAAGGACGAAGTTCCCTGGCCACCCCTGAGAGTAAGTGTGAGCAGTTCAATCGAGTATCGTGTAGCCAACTGGCTTAGGATTATGGAATAGGGAGTCGCTACATTAAATAAAAAAATTAAAGTTAATAAATTAAATTAAATAATTTAAATTAATAAATTAAATTAAATTATTTAAATTAAGAAATTAAATTAAATTATTTAAATTAATATAGATTAAATTGGAGTGGGAGTGAGGATGCCCTCATTCCCACAGTCATCTGTTTCTACAGTGCACTCACCACCAAGAGCACATGGGTTGGCGCCCAGGCAGCCAGTGCATGATAGAATTGACTCAATTGAGACTGAAGAGGCTGGCGGAACCGCTAGAATCACTAGTAACCCTCGTGATTTGCCGTGATTTGCCGCAAGCCTCTGGAAGTATACTAGGTGTTAACGAAGTCTTCACAAGAGCCCCACGACTTCTTACTCTCGTTTGATACAAGTTTCCTTGCTGAGCTGGTCCCAAGCTAGAGTAGCGCAAGCGCTAGTGGAGTCGCTTGTCGACTCTGCTGACTATTGGTATTTACATTGTTATAAGGCAATTAGGTCACAACAAGTGAACTATGAGGAGCTCGGTGAAGCACTCCAAAGATAGTTTCTGCGTCCAGACAAAAATTGTCTGAAATACGATTGAGCTAAATAGTAAAGGTGGTTCCACATGGACGATCAAAACAGCGGATTTTTTCAGCGGATATCAGCTGGTGTTTTTCCCGGTCAATTTTCCTGCAGATAGCAGGAAATTACATCATAGATCGCTGGAGAATTCGTTAGCCAGATCGTGTCCCATTTGAAATGGTTATTCGCCGCATGACGTCAAAAATCGTGATGTGACATCAAAATTCGTCACGAATTATTCGTTGCTGTTCGTTGCAGTTCGTCCATGTGGAACCACCTTAAGAGACAGGGTCCAAACCAGTTTGTACATGTGTACATCATGGAAGTGGAACAGCTGTTTCATAAGGTTCACCCACTTGGGCAGAAACACCTTTTGGCTCATTATATTAAGCAGGGCGCCTGCTCCCAAAGTACGCTCGATTCATGGACAGCACGCCATATGAAGACTTTGAAGCATTCAAAGACAAACTCAGTGGTTATGCCATGGAGAGGGAATGCATTAAGCCAGCTTTGGCGCAAGAAGCAACTGCTTCCGGTTCAAAGCCAGGACACACAGCTGTCCAAGATCAGCAAGAGAGTCCAAACTCGGACCACACGTCCAAGAAGAAGAGACGCGGGTTTCATGGCCGGTGTGAATGATCGTAGAAGATGCGTACAAGGTGCAAAGTGGGCTCATGCAAATCGACGAGCGAGAGATCTTGCGACTCGAAATTGCATGAAAGAGAAGGCCGTGTCGCTGTGCGACGAGTGGCTTCCATCCGAGAATCCATGCAGTGCGTAAGTCTTCGCCTACCTTGGAAGTTCAGTTTCCGAGTGGAAAACATGTCCCAGCTTCTGGTGAGGAGCCCGCGCTTCAGATACAGTTGTGAGGTGTGCCACCAAGGAATGAGACACAGGATGTGCACAAAACAGTGGACTCAGATGAGAATGCTGATTTGGAGTATTCCAAACTTCTGGAGCCGCAGACTGAACTGGAAGTTCTTTTAGACGAACTACTGAGAGAATCAGACCACTTGCTAGAGCAACTACTGAGTGAACCTGAGGAAAATAATCAATTGCCTATTGTCGTGTTACAGATCGATTCGGGATTCTGACCCGAAAAGAAGAAGCCATGGTCGTCGAGTTGGTTACAGACCCTTACATGCCGGAGCAGAGGGTGAAAGTTCCGCAAGCAAGGTCGAACTTAAGTGGGATGCTTGGGGCAGACTGAAGTTGACTCCAAGGTTGAGTTCGCAGTGTAGTGAGATAAGTTGCGTTTCCAGCACGAAATTAAACGCTTTAATAGCGGGTGAAAGCATCGAAGATCACAAGTACGTGGCCTTGAAAGAGGCCACGATCGATCGTAGATCTTGAGAAAGATCTAGACTTTGACGATGTTGATTCAGTAATTAGCTTGGTGAGTAATACTCATTTTATCTGCCGCAGTTTGCCCAGTTATCCATTGAGGAGGCTGAAAAATCGGAGATTGCCTCACTCAATGTGGAACCTACAGTTTTGATGGTACCGGATGTAGGGATGGATATTCCGACACCCACGGAAAACGAAAAGGCTGTAGTAATATTGAAATGGCAGCACCTGATGCACGGGAGGCCGACAAATCTGTCGACTACTGTGAGCAGATAGGTGAGTCATCAGTAATGGATGTTAGGAATGATTCTGATAGATCATTCTCTGAGAACTAATGCTGTTGAATCTGCCCCCTTGGAGAATATCAATGGTGATAAAAAGCCATGCCAGAAGACTGAGCAGCAGAGAGAGGCAATGCGTCAGCATCATCATCGAGCTCGACTCAGTAGGGATGAGCGCATTTCGTCATCATGTTAAGCATAACGCTGATAGGCTTAAGAAATTCACTGCGTGGGATAGGGCGCATGCAGAAGAGGTGCGGAGATCGTTGCATCGGCCACAGGTATTGCAACAATACCTTCATGCATGCCCAATTGCCCATAAAGAAAGTTTCATATGTGAAAGATTTAGACACAAAGCCAGAATCCTGCGATTTACTGTCTGCTAAGCATCTATGTTGCGACATTGGGGTGCCCATTTTGTCAGCCTGACGAGAGAGGATGGATCGTTACATTGGAGAACATTCTGCGAGAAATCCAAAGAATTGGCCAGAGTTGTCAGCTCGAGTGCTAGTCGAGACAGGTGTGAAGACTGTGGTGTTCGAGCCACCGGTTGGGCGCCATGCTGTAGAGGTGGGAGGCGAGAGCATTCAGAACATTTTCGCCACCTGAGACTAGCTGGTGGTGCCATCTCTGGATGGAAGCGAGACTCATAAGTACCTTGTTCCAAAATCTAAGGGTCAACTGTTGAATGAATTGACACTGGAACAGTGGCTTGATCATTCAATGAGGGACACAACCCTATAGGTCACTGGACCATTTCGGCGTGGAACATAAGAGACGCAGCCAGTGGACATGAGAAGACTCATGTACTTTGGGTTGCAGTTTCTGCGCAAGGTTGGTAACCATTTAGACCTGCATACGCAGCCACGTGCAATGTACGTATGGGGTGGCGCAACGACTATGGAACCACAAGACAAATTAGGCGACCCGATTCCATGTGAGTTCGATTGTACAGTTTCGTTGGTGCGTGTTGATAACAATTTGATTGGTGAATCTATTGTTAAACGTGGCCCAGTAATGATTTATGATACACACGGGTGCTTGTGCCTCAAGTATTACAACAAAAAATGGCCAAGGCCTACAAGGAAGTCTTCAGTGAGGACATTGCTAACCAAGAATAGGTTGTTACACCATTTAGCGTGCGTGGTAACTTGCTAGATCAAGCGCTTGTTATTTTTGGCATTGCATAAGATACTGACGCGCCTGACCAATGAAGATGGGAGCTATTTGAGCTCTAGCCTCCGAGGGGCTATCAATCATGTGATGAAATTTAGCATATTTAAAATTGTGAATTGGCCATCAATCGCAGCATTGGATGCCGGAGGAAACCTTCGTCGTGTCGGTTGCCCTCTAGAGGAAAGTAGATTGCCACCTGGCTTTGTGCCATTGAATCGAGGCCAGGTACCTGGAGAGAAGGAAATACTGTGTGGTCTTATGACTGAACGTGATACATCACAGTTACCAAAGGTGACGGTTTTTAGTATTCCACAGCCTCCCCCTTTAAACTTTCAGGCCCATCAACAATCGTTCGAGAAGGTGCGAGTAACCCAAAGGGACGAAGAGGTGGAACGCATTGAAGAGGTCCGTTGCCTTGCCCTTCAAGATGTTGGCCTTTGAACTGATGAGGAGTGCAGTAAAGTAGACGCTACTATGCGAGGACGTATGGGCGATGCCACTAAAGAACAAGCATCTTGAGAAGGCCAACTTGCGGAATCTCGTTGCCAGCTTGGAACGATAGCACCCATGGACATCGGTAGGAGTATCTGCATACATCCAGGATCTCCACGAGTCAGCTAATAGAGTATGAGGCTGCGATCAATATCATCGTCACCTGCGATCGAGCATCGAGGACATCAATCGACATGGCCTACTCCAGGGACTTGTTGAGATTGCAAGTTCGTCCCCAAAAGAACGCAAACGACCAACCAGCCGAAACAAGCCAGCAGGGCCTTAACGAGTCTTTGACTCGGGCGACATCATCTTCCATAGAAGACATCGCCGAACTGTTCATCATAGCTTCAAGGACATCGAGGCCAATATCAGGTCCAGTTACGGGGATTGTGACGATACCGGAAGTCGTCATCCCTGGAAATTAACTTGCTGGAATCGAGTAGTATTTGTTTAACGTTGTCAATTTGAGGCATCGATTTAACATGATGCCTGTCATGTAAATCGTCTGACGTGTGACCTTTGCTATTAAACAGTTTTACAACTTTTATCGTCTTCTGGATTTTTAATGCTCTTCGCATAGAACGTTCCCCCTAAAATGAGCTTTTAATCACGTTTTTGCCAAGATATTTTATTGTGGGGATGACCCCGGTCTTGCGTCACACTATTCTATAGTCTCCATGTGTGAGGCTATGGACTGGTAGTCACGTCCCATGTGACTATTTTGATATTTATTGATGAGCTTGATTAGATGAACATTTATGTCCGGATGACCCCCCCCCATACGGTCTTACATACATGTCTGGAAACTCGCTGGGATTTCAGTAGTGAGGGGGGAAGCTCTTAGCTAAGATGTTTTTCATACTTAACCTTGCGGCCACTCGATGTCACTGCGAACGCGGGGGTCACGTATCGAGCATCGTGGTATCGAGCACAGTCTTATATGTAAGACCGCTACCACGGTAAGTCGATACCACGGTCTTACACTGTGCTCGATACCACGGTGCTCGATACGTGACCCCGCGTTCGCAGCGACATCGAGTGGCCGCAAGGTTAAGTATGAAA
>JAQIYI010001962.1:0-10415 GCA_034700265.1 Polyzonium germanicum
ATGTTAGCTCAATGAGAGTGTTTCCCTTTCAAGGTGGCTAGCAGACGACGCTCATTTCCGGTTTACATGGTGTATAGGTCCTATGCAAAATAATTCGTGTTTTCCACATTTTTTGTTCGGATGAAACGGAATAATAACTGCAATAACTGCAATAATATATCGCAGCCAATTTTTCGAAGCGCTTCGCGCGCGGTCGCCAAGACCAGCCATAGTGAAATAAATGGGTCAACTTTATGCAACTTTACGCACCTTGACCTCGAACACGGAAAGATCATCGATGAGTAATGGGGTAGCTGGACAACGGTTTTTGACACGAAGACACAGGTTATCTGGTAACATACTCTGCAGTTGCTCCATTTAATCCCATTTTATCTGCCGGACGTATGGATAAAATTCATTTTGTCCGGACAGAATACAAACCTGGATTAAAAGGACACTGTAAAAGAATATCCTCATGTTTAAGGGCTTCTTTTTTCTTCTTCTTCCTCTTCTGCAAAGTGCATTGTTGTAAAATTCATCAGTAATCGTGTTGCACGCGATTTCCAATATGGCGTCCGTTTAGAGTTACATTTGTTCTATGAGCCCCACTTTATCACAATAAAATAAGGGCAATTCAGAAATGAAAAATGAAGCTGCAATGGTTTGGGCGGCTTTGTTACATTTATTTTGTTCAGTGCTTGGTTTCAGAGCAGATTTCACACTTTAAAGACTACTAGACAATTAGCAGCCCATCAAACAAAATCAAATACTATTTTAAATAGAATGCTATTATAGGGGAAGCTACAGTAGGGATTTTCAAAACAAAAAACCCGCCGATCGATTCAATGAATCACCTTTTTTCGACTTATATTAAACGATAAAATTTCTATTTTATCTCGTTCTTTTAATTTTCTACGCTGAATTAAACGCTTTCAACTTCTCGCATGGAAGGCGCCATTTTGAATCTAGCACATCCTAAGCCCCGGTTTCATTCCTTTACGCTCTACGATCATCGAAGGCGCGTTACTTGTCATGTGTCGCGCATCTAGATGAAATAACCTACACATAGTCTACCGGAAATGATAGTCTGGAATTTTATAATTAATAAATGGATTTATTTGAAATAAAATAGCAGACCATGACTTCCGGTAAACTATATGCAGGTTTTATTAAAAATGTAGGCCTATATTTTAATTGCGGAAAAAACAATTAAAATTACTAACAAATATTCTATTTACTGTAATATTCCTTCATAACCGGAAGTTGCTAAAGCTGTCTTGTCTCGAGACAGGTCTGAGATTTGCAGTAGTGATTCCGGCATTAGTGTCGTTTGCCCCTTAATATTTTCAAACTGATTAGTGGGCACACATTTTTCGGACATCCTGTATCATGTTCTTAGGTGCGTAGACTATTTTTGTTGGATTTTATTCCACGGACTTTCTTTGAGATTCTACGCTTAGTTTAGAGGATTAGACTTTCGCTTTCACACACAATGCAGAATAAACATGCCGCAAGAAAATCACGTGGAATTGAATTTCGGTCTCTTTTCATGCAGAAATTTAAATCACTAGCAGCTTTTCGTCTTTTTTTTCGCTTTCTCTTTGGATATATTTTTTTTACGTTTTTTCTTTCCGCCATTTTGATTCCTTCTTTCTTGTTTCCTTTCGTTGGGTTTACGAGACTGGAAATGTTTTTAAGCGTTGTCGATTACGGAGTTTACTGACGTTATTTTTTGTTACTTTTTCCTCCACTTTTTCGTGCCTTGCTTTATTGGTTTTCTTTCTTCTCGCCTTAAATGTTTGTTTGTGCCTTTTATTTTCTTCTCTCTTTCTGAAGCGCAAACACACCATGCGCACCTACGGTCCAAGTAACATTGCAGGCCCAGAGAGTGTGCGGGTGACGCAAGGGGTCGCAACGGCATTTCCGCAGTCGAATTAAACACGCGGCGGCCGTGGGCTCGGGACGTACGGGGAACGATTGTCGTTAAATATTGCATGAATTCAGGTTCCAAGTTGCAACCTTATTTTGGATTTTTTTTCTTCTACTACAAAGGGCCCATATGCAGACATAAATTGCGCAACCAATATCGTGACAAGCTGGCCGCCATCAAACATTTATGTCGCAGCTAGCTTCAGTCGCGACCAAAAACAAGTTAGTACGATCTGATGCATACAAATCGCGAGCACATATACAAGTACATGTACAGTTGTACATTGTACATGCAGCCCTTCTGAATACGGAAATCTAAATCCTGACTTGCGATAAAGAATTTATGTTTGCTGGCTGTTGCGTTTAGACATATGGCGAATAAAATATAATCTAGGCTATTTGCATCTAATACTAATCATGTCCGAGCGAGAGTATACATGTAGCACATGCTACCATGCTAGTGTAGTGTTAAGGCGTAGTTTTGTATGCAGGCGCTTCCATGACAAAAACTATGCTCTAAATTATCTTTTTAATCTTTTTTTTTTCTAGATTTTAATCCGCTGAAATTTGCTTTCAAAGAAGTAGGGTACAAAGTACAACTTATTTGCTTAGGCTACCTGAACTTCAGACTATTGCCAACTTTAGGTTTTAGACTTTAGTTTAGCCGAATGCAGCTTAGTTTCGAGTTTAGAGACTCAAGACTGCGTCTGTGAAAGATTTCTTGCTCGTTTTATCGCTCAAGTTTGAGAACCGTTAGGGTTTTCTCCGAACAAACTCCATGATTTCTACTTTATTCGAGACTTGAGATCAAGCGACACATTAACGATTGCAACAGTGTAGAAAAAAAAAACCTAAGTATTTTCCGATTATTTCCAAGCATGTAGCTCAAGCCTATTCTAATCCGCAGTGTGTATTCAGTTTAGTCACCTCGATACATTACTCAGGCTAGATCGTCCTTTTGTAAACGTTTGTTTTAACTGCTTAGAAAACATCCCAGTCAGCTTAAGCCCCGTTGTTGTTGTTTTCTTTTCTTTTATTTTCCTTTTGTTCTAGGATAGCTACGAATGTAGCTTTCAATAATACTCGATCGTCAAATAGGCCGCACTTAAGAGTAGGATTTTACGAGAGCTGTCTCAAAAGTAAGGCGACCAACCTTCTTGAAAAACACACTTAAAGGGGTCGCGACGAGAAGTATGGCTCTTTTGAGTTTTAGCTTGTTCCAAACACTCAATTTTTAATGCTAATATTTTTGTAGCTTTAGATTTTTTTATTTTACATTAAAAATGCCGATTTTTAGCATTTATGCGTCAAGTGACACCCTCAAACGTCCCAAGTGACACCCTCAAACGTCCCACGTGACACTCTCTGACGTCTCACGTGACACACGTGAGACGCCTTCGATGATCGTTGACTTTAATTGAATAAAACCGGGGCTTCATTTACCCTATATTCAAAATGACGGCTCCCATGAGAGAAGTTGAAAGCGCGTTTGATTGAGCGTAGAAAATTTTACAAATTTATTAACAAAATAAGTAGCCTACGCATCATAGATTTGTTTGGTTTTCAGATTTGTTATCAGAAAAAATATTTCTTTCAAGAAAAGATAATCTTGCTACTGAACAAGAAACAATAAAACGTGCAAATACAGATGTAATTGAGGATTAAGATTTTCTCTTTGGAATTTTAATATACGAACTGTAAAGCTGGGGTTATATAGGCGATGCAAAGCTGAAGAATTTTGAACTGGGGTTACAAAGCTCAAATATTTGCAATTATACGGCCGCTGCGCAGCTCTAGCTGCGAAATCTCGCGATGTGAAGCGCCGTTTTTCACAACCGAAATCATTTGAGTTGCGCAGCGCAACCCAGTCAATAATTCGTCAATAATCAATAAATCGCGCTGCAAAGCAACAGCTTTGCATCACTTATATAACCCCAGCTTAACGCTACAATACTATCGTTTTAATAATTGCGTTCAAGTCCCGTGAGGTCTTAGAAGGAAATCTTGAACACGACTTTAGACTAATTCCATAGGATTGCAGTGGAAAGAGTCTCAAGTCATGTTCAAGTTTTCTTTATATCCCTGAGGGAGGGCAACTATATACTACAATTACATACCAATCATCCTGAAAATGTAACTCAAACGTTTCCTTTATACGAAGAAATCGTTCCATGGTGTGATATAACCGTACTAGCTTGAGGTTACTGAAGGTTGACTGCGGTTGACCTCAGAAGCATAAGTTCGAAACTTAATATCGAGCCGAACATCTGTAAAGCATAGTATGTACATTGTGTCACAAATGTACAGTGTAAGTGTCAAGATACGCCTGGACTATATTCATTCAGTAGAATCTTACAGTTAGAAGCAGCTCTCGGTTAACGTGAAACATCCCGAATCCTGTGAAGCCAATTTCGGTACCACGAATGTGATTCTCAAAGCGGACAACCTGAATGAATGAATGAGGTAGCTAAGCTCAGGAAGTGACTTGCGCCAGCATAATAATAGTGAAAATTATTTCATTTTTCCGTTCATTGAGTGGAAAAAAACAACCCCCTAAACATTTCACTGCAGCTTTGGTGAATTTCAATGAAGTTTAATTGAATTTTATGCAAATATTTTGGAGGAATATAAGCTGCATGATTAGCCCCAACGAACCAATCATACAGTGACCTTTAAGTAGTGTAGGCAATACATGTAGCTGTGCAAATTCCATCACAAATTGCTCAGAAATGTTATATGGTGTCATGGAGGCGACAGTCAAGTGGCGCCTCAAGTTAGTGTTGCTGCTCACGGTGATCGCTTTGAACACGAATTATGTTCCATACTCCTCCACCATTCTTGTTTCAAATGAAATCCAATTGAGCAAATTAAGATACAGTGAAATGTCTAGGGGCTTGTTATAAAAATACATTGTTTGACCTGGTGGCAATAGGACGTAGGTGGGCAGTGGCTTAAATACTTCAAAGGTTTTCGTGCCTAAAGAACAGGGTTGAGACATTATAGCATTGAACAAAAGCTACACCAATCAACATATCTTAATTGATTACCTGATTTCTAAGCATTGTTGCAGCTGTTGTAATGGATATCAATGATCCCATAATTGTCAGACAATTGAGTCCGAAGACGAATCTTTCACTGCCATTTGGACTCTTTCTTCTACAATTGCAGCAATTATTTGTTTTAATGTCTTTTTTGTGGGTTACAAAAATACCAAAGCTCCGACCCACGCTAGCTTCCATTAGATTACCTCAATGCTAAATAGGTGAGAGCCGTAAACTTGTGATAGATGGTTGCATAGACGACAGGGATGATAGGCGATAAGGCATTGTCCACGTCTATGGTGAGCTGAGAAAGGGCCCAGTGATTTAGTCGGAGGGTCCTCCATTGCTGTTCGCTGATTGGTCGCTTTGCGGCGAGAGAGTTGCGAATATGTCGAGAGATCACTTTGAAATTGCTCCTCAGTGAAACGGAGAGTATGATGACTAGATAGGTCGGAAACAGCACAGAATAGAAAAAGTTTAGTTCAATGATGTGGCTGACTATGGCCAAAGGTTGAGTGTAGGCAAAGGCCGAGATCCAGTGTTGATTGTTTAGGTAGTTACACTTGATTAAGTTAAACTCATTAGTCTTTCTACATTGAGCAAATGGGAGGTAACGGAATAAACAAGTAACAAATCCGAGGAGCAAAAATGAACCGACGATTACCAATGCTTTGCGACGACTTATGTGAACGGGACCTTGATCAGGGAACGCTGCATTCAATTCAACACCGATAGCTTCCCATTTGTGGCAAAGTTTATGCAATTTGGTAGCGAACCAAAAAGCAAAAATCAAAATAACGAGGGTGTACACGTTTTTAAAAAAATAGAGGGGCCTTAGAATGAATTTCTCATTAGTTGCCTTTTCGACCGAAATGCGTTCAACATTGAGACGGATTGTGAGGCAGGCGATGAATGCCATGCCACTAATCGTCATTGCTGACCAGAGTGTGGGCAATGAGAACCAGTTGAAATGCACTCGAGACGCAGTGGCCGTCACAGGCAAAATGCCCAAGTACGACGAAGCAACGAAGAACGGCTTCAAGGAGTAATGAATGCCACGGTGTGGTTCGGATGCAACGCCATTAGATTTGGCCATTGACTTGGCTTCTGGGGACACTAGGATTGCCATAACTTGATGTGATTTCTGTCGTAGCGAGAAATGCTTTGTTGATAGTTTTTGCAAAAATATCTTGAGTAAAAACTAGGAGCATTTAAATGGCTCCATGTATTTATCGTCTTTCCAATGTGTTTGATAAAAAAAATATAGATCAAAGAATTCTGAGAAACTCAAACATGGAAACGTATTAGATTACCAACAATAAAATCAATTCAGTCTGAATAATAAAATACTGTTAATGTATTTCATATCAAATAGGTTACTAGTATTTCGTGTAACTTAAATAGGCATACAGAGGTCACAAGTTGTTGTCTTGGAAACTATAGTGTACAAGATTATAGACAACAATGCATTGTAAAGAAACAATGCGTTCTAAAGAAACAATAATCCACTAACAAATATAGGCCTATAAGTACTAGACCTATTTGAAGTCTCTCTTATGTCTGTTACATGTGACCTGGGGTGAAGTGTTCGGCTAGGTCGACGTAGGGCCTATAGTATGCAAGTGTATATGTCCACATACTGACGTCACACATTTTTTAAATAGGAAAATATAATATTCATCATTATTCTTTAATATGTTGGACTCTACTTAATTTCAGAGGTTTTAAGCTTATTTGACAGTTTATTTAGCTTGAAACAAAATGTTGATTACATCAAATATAAACATGAATGACGTCAAAGTCGAGGTCAAAGGCAAGAAT
Organism: Polyzonium germanicum; assembly: GCA_034700265.1. Classification (NCBI taxonomy): domain Eukaryota; kingdom Metazoa; phylum Arthropoda; class Diplopoda; order Polyzoniida; family Polyzoniidae; genus Polyzonium; species Polyzonium germanicum. The sequence goes on from JAQIYI010001962.1 coordinate 6,771, forward strand.
TTGCACGACGATCCGTCGACCAAAATTGCGTCACATCGACGTTGACGTCATTCGCGCTTATATTTGAAGTAATAAGATTGTATTTCAAGCTAAATAAACTGCGAGATATGCTTACAAATTAGTAAATACTTTGCACATTTACATCATTACATCTACATCTACATATGCGCAAAAGCTTTATCTACGAGATCTATCTCGTAAATGGCCCTTCCATGTCCAATTGTTGTCCATCTCCTTTGACTTATAACACAGAATTATAGCGGCATACAATATGTGTCCATTTGGCAATAGGCTTAGCCTGGCTTATACTTAATGCGATGGTGTACAATAGGCCTACGTTCAGTATTAGGTACAAATGGAGAAAATGAGTCGCGAACATGCAATCTTCTAATTGGAATCGCATCGGCCTCAATCTACTCAATATTTCAGCCCAATTTTTTCAAATGAAGACATTTAGTGCCTCTTTAATTTCGCATCAAATTGCTGCGTTTCATGCTGTTATTTATCACAATACAGAAAACATTATATCTGCAAATGTGTTGGTTATTACGTCAGCCCTACATTGCGCACCATATAAGGAAGGGCGGTATGCACAAAGATATCGATGCGTATAAACGATAAACGAAATTGTATATCGATAAATACCACGATATTGCGATCATAATATCGAAACACCAATTCGATCCGATAAAGAAATATATTCATGTAAATTGTAAATAGTAAATCGATTCCAATATCGTGACATTATGATCAAAATATCGATACTCCCATTCAATGGCCACGGATATTAAATATGCAATTGTATAATTCTATATCGATGCAAATATCGATATATTCCAAACATAAATATCGATATATTGCAAAGAGAAATATCGATTCATAGCAAACAGAAATATCGATAAGCTTATATTGCGAATTCACTTTTGCTCCGAATTTACTGGTACGTTATATTCGCATCCGAACTCTTCATGTGGCCAATTTTGCCCACTAAGCGCGTGAGAAAAGTAGTCGCGCTACAAGTTTAAATGCAATTTTAAGGGAAATGCGTAGCACAAAAATTGTTCCTGCGAAACAATCCTTAAACCAGAGAGCAGACATACAAATATTCAAGGCACAAATATAAATGGCAAGCTCTGCAATTCATACTCGTATAAATGCTAGTCAAAAGCAATTAAGAGTGCCGATTTTTAAGATACATGTACATTGTACACGACCGCTGTACATAGCCGCTTTATTATTATTGCCCATTCCCTGCATAATTTGCGATAACATTTAGAAGCGCATTAATAGGCCTAGCTGAAGCAATCTCAACAAAATAAAAATAAAAAGATTTGCGAAAATAAAATTGCTTCCTAGATACATCTGTAGATATGATCAATTTAAGAAACCGCGCTAATTAACTTTGGGTTTCTTTTACTTTCGACTTCTGCGCGCTTATTGGTAGGGTAAGCCAAAATATGCCTTTTGGAAAGCATTTATTTTAAATGCTTGAAGTTTAAAGAAAGGGGAAAAAAGTTCAACTTCTGCTTTTAAAATCTGAACCAACCAAATAAGAGTTGATCATTTTTTTTTCATTTTACTATTACGCTAATTTTAAAGGTTTAACTTGAGTTAGGCCTACTCAGAATATTCTAAAGGGAAATCGACTTTTTTAGTTTTAGGTTTTGCAAATCACTTTATTTTTTAAAGATTTTGTAATTTAAGATTTTCTTTTTGCAAAAAAAATGCCTATTTTTAGCATTAATTTGAAGTAATAGGGCGACCCTCACTTCCGGTAAACAATATGTGCTTCATCGAGATGCTCTAAGTTACACTCTCTGGAGTCTCACGTGACTCCATCGATGATCGTATACTTTATGGAAGAAAATAGGGTCGTCGTTTAGCTTGTATTCAAAATGGCGCCTCCCGTGAGAGAAGTTGAAAGCGCGTTTGAATCAGCGTAGAAAATGAGAAGAACGAGATAAAATAAAAATATTATCGTAGAAATCTTCGAATAAGATCTTTCATCGAACGAACTGTGTTTTTGTTATGAAAATCGGATTGTCACTTCCCCTTTAAGTACATGTAAGACTACGGTACGCGAAAAGTTTCGTCTGCTTTCGTCCATTTTTTCCGCGAGCAAAATGAAACACTGGTGTTTTATTATCTCCTGTTGGGCTAGCCTATTTATAATTTAGACCACTGAATCGATGCTGTCCTTTTTTGTCATTTTTCTTCATTTGTTTTTCTATTTTTTCTTTTCATTCCAGTCCACATAGCTCAGTATCCCGTCCACAAAAACCTGACGATCGTCAACAACGACGGTAACAATTTTTCATCGGAAAAGGCGGCCGTGTCCTCTGTCACCGGCGGACCGACGGACGACGGCCACTTGTTCCAGATGGCGCATCCGCACTCGCAGGGCGCCCACCACCTGGCGTCGCTGCACCATCATCACAACCATCACCACCACAACCATCACCACCATCATCATCAGAACAACCAGAGGTTGTCCGAGCACAATCCGCGCTCGCCGACGGACGCATTCGAGAACAATTGCAATCTGCATCGCAGTCTGGACAACATCAGCTGTGAGTAAAGGCTTACTTTTGTTCGCGCCAAAACGATTGCTTTTTAACGACCAATTGCAACGCGCGCACGATTCCTTCGTAAGTGTTATTGCCGCCATGCAGTAATACATTAAATGCCGCTCATAAGACGAGATAAAGACGCAAGGCAATTTTCTTTTTGGATTTCAGACGGCACTGGTAGTTAACTTTATACTACATTGCCACTGATCTTGATCAAATTGAATCCACATCAAAACCGAGCTAAATTGATTCTTAAAATGATAATCACCACATACAAATCTACTGGTGTAGATACTGCCATGAGAACATCGACGATTAGCACTGGACTATCGATTAATACTACCGATATATGCCATCGATAAATACTATCGATACATACCATCGATAGGTAGCTTACCAATGATAAATATTGGTTAAACTAAGATTTGACATCGATGGGTCTGCTTAAATAAAAAAATCGAATCGAGGCCCACAATTCGTTGAGCAGGATTGCACCAATGTCTATCGCAGATTAATTTTCGAATGAGAAGCAATTGCAAAGGTGCCATTTAGGCCTAACATTCCCTCGACTAGACTTGACTAAGCGCCATTGAACTACACGTACGATGCATATCAGCAGGATCTAATTGGCTCTAATCGAAATTGATGATACAACTTGTCGTTACCAGCCATTTTGATTCAGAGCTTCTGCTATTTTTTGTGCCAACATCATCGTTCTAGCATACCACGATGATATCTGTCCGTACGCCAGCGTCAGTTTGGCAGAATGCCGAAAAGCCGGCGCTGCGGGCAGCGGCGCCATGCAGAGCGCAGACTTCCACTTGCGAGTCTTTCACGGCAAAAACTCCAACGATTTATCGGAACTTCCGAAAGGACGATGCGAATTGGTAAGCTTTTTTTTATTTTCAAGTAGGCCCTAAGGTGTGTCGAAGTATTTTCATGTAAAAATTTCACGGAAAATAAAAATGGAGGCCTAAAGATAAAAATATCTCTGAGGAATGTTGACAAAATGAAAAAAATCGGGTTGATTTATCAAGATAGGTCAAAAATAATTCATAATTACGATAATTAATGG
>JAQIYI010001963.1:0-10412 GCA_034700265.1 Polyzonium germanicum
ACTTAGGCCTAATAATCTAAAAAATCAATGAATAATAAGAGCCAAAGCAAAATTGTAACACTTACGACGACGACAAGCGGCTTATCGGAGAGACGTGACCAAAACCAAAATCAAAAGGGCCAAAATAACGGCCACGACCACGATAATTATGCAAGTCTTTTTACGAGCAGAAGACTAAAATGCAGTGACGAAACAGCAAACATGCAAATGGAAATGAAATTAAAAAATTAAATTAAATAAATTTAAAAAATAAAATTACAATAAACAGTACATGTAGGCCTACTCCTAAAATCAACCGTAATGAGAGCACAAAACGACCAAAAACAAATTGCATGGATGCTACCTGATAATCTCTGGCTTGTTGTAGTTGCTGCGTTCCTTGTTGAACGTCCTCATGTGTGCTGTCAATATGCGCCTCAATACTATCTGGAATTAAATAATACAATAAATGAATGTTAAATCAGTTCCAAATGAGATTGAGTGATATATGAAGCATAAAATTGTCAAGAGAAGGGGGCGGATGTTCATGACAAGTTTCTCAACTGAAATATTTTACAAGACAACATTTTTAGGTGTATGAGAAACCAGAGTGGGCCTATAAATCTTTTTAGTTTGAATGAACCAGAAGCAAACAAAATGATAATTTTCGTTGATAAAAACAAAATTTTAAAATGCTTTCAAATAGGAAATGAGGCCTCAAAAATAGAAAATAAACGCCTCAAAAAATAAATTGACCAAAATCACAAAAAATAAATTACATTTTTGGCATTAGCGTTAGAAGAATCGTGTTCATATTTTTATATAAGCATCGCGCCATAGCTCTAAATAAAAGAAATTGTGATAAGCATCCGAGCCCTAGTAAAGAGAAGACAGATCACCTATAACCGCTCCTTGATCATGGACCAGTACGGCCAAATCTTTAAAAATCTGGTTTACAGCTACGATGTCACCCTGAAAAAAATAAGTTTATAATTTAGAGATCCATGGAAAAATAAAGGGTAGGTAGGCTTATTATACGCTCTGTAACGGTAAGAAGGATCTACACTAAGTAGGAAAAAAACATCCCCCTAAACATTTCCTTATAACTTTGTTGAACTTTAATCAATTTGAATGAAAATTTTCATACGCATAAATTACTTAAGATTGTAACTGAATGGTTATTACAATTTGTGTTCAAAATGTCCACCGTTAGGTGCAACGCACGCGCGCAGTCGCTTCCGCCATTGGTTGACTGACGCATCGATCACACGTTGATCCAGGGCAGCCCATGCTTTCAGAATTTTTGCAAAGTTCGTCAACATCTCGGATTATCGTTCGGTAGACCTTGTCTTGAATATTGCTACAATTTGCGCAGTCAACAGGGTTTAGGTCTGGATTGTTAGGTGGCCAAAGTGTTGGTGGGATGAAATCCGGCGTCTCACGTTCAAGCAGTTGGACGGTAGTATGCGCATGATTTCCTGTTGAAAGATGAAGAAGTCTGACTTTTGGAGCAATTTGGATTAATTTGGAACAATATTCAAGATAAGGTCTACCGAACTATAATCCGAGATGTTGACGAACTTCGCCAACAAATTCTGAAAGCATGGGCTCATGGGCTACCCTGGATCAACGTGTGATCGATGCATCAGTCAATCAATGGCGTAAGCGACTGCGCGCCTGCTTTGCGCTTGTTTCAAGGACGTTTTTGTTAAAAATATATTATGCCATAGTACAATCACATCTACAATATGGTATAGTGTGCTGGGGGGTACATATATTACGAACTTGTTGCCTTTAAGATTAATTCAAAAAAAATTTGGTCGACTCATAGCTAATATTGGATATCTATCATCTACATCGCAGTGGTTCTTGGATTTAAAAATAATGAATCTAAGGCAATTATACATGTTTCAAGTTGTTAAGAGGATGAATAAACTTCGACCTTTAGAGAATATCATAGGGTATCCCACCAGGTCTCAGGTTGCTAAGTTTATACGCATACCTAGGGTTATGAAGAGTATCCTTCATCGTTCACTTGTTTGTTTTGAGCCCTAAACTTTATAATGAGTTACCGCAAAAATTTCGAAATGAGAGAAGCCAACCAATTTTTTGTTCTCATGTTAAGGCATTTATTTTGAATATAAATGATATAAACCGATAATTTGATATTGTAACATAATGTGTTTGAAGAATGACCTTCATGACTTGTGAGTTTCTGAGGGTGCAAATTTTCTGTGTTTTTTTATTATTTGAGATTTAATTTGATTTCATCTTATATCGTTGTTAATGTTCCTACAATTCTTTGTTGGTATGACAACGGCAGTGCGAGAAGCCTATATGTATTATCTTGATAGCCCACACGAGAGCTTTGCTCTTGTGGGCGAAAATATGTTTGTCATGTATAATTTGTCTTCTTCGATTAAAAAAAAAAAAAAAAAAAAATAGTTCAACGATTTGAACTTTTGACGAACGAATTCGTTTCTGTTCGCTGGCCACCGACGACCACAATTTTGATCACGTGAGTAATTCGCGACGACTATTCATGATGAATTCGAAAATTCGTCCATGTGAAACATACTTCACTAGTACTAAAACCCCCATTTACCTCAATTTGTTGAAGCGCTTGTTCTCGTTCGCGCAGCATTTCCAAGTTAGATTCTTCGTTTAACTGGATCATCGTCTGACTCTGAACCGGGCTGAAAAAGCGCGCGCGAAATCCAGCCATGTTAATTCTGATGTTTAAACAAGAATATCTAACTACAGCTAAAATTGAATCTGCATATGAATTTATCAATTGATAAAATACAAATTAAAAAAAAATAGCGGCTCTGGAAGACAATGACAGAAACTGTTGAACTTGTCATTAAGTAAATAATTAGTTTCAAAATAACCATAAATATTTTTCACTTCACAGAAAATACTTTCTGATTATCCTTCTGGAGTGTGTGGGTTCAACAGTTAAATTTTCTGGTGGAACTAAACAAAGCTAAAAATCACAACGACAATGCCGCGGTGACCTAAAAAATCCTGAAGTGCGGTAGCATGTTTACATTCTAATACAGGTAAAGATTTTCACATGCTTGTCACGGCAGCAATGTCAATTTGTTTTTCGCGCAATAATCGATAAGAGAATTGTATAGCCAGTTAGCCACCAAATTGAATTATCTTAAAAGGTAAACGCGCAGATGATAAATCCATCAAAAACCTAGATATATGTTTAAAAGATTTGTCAAAATACCTCTCCAACTGGATAAGCTGCTCTCCTCTGGCGTTTTCACGGTTACGACCTAAATTCTAAATAGAAAATTAAAACAAACAAATTTGTACACACACAATATATTTACAAATAGGATATTTGTCGAATAGAAAAATAAAATCCACCAGCATGTTTCAATCTCACAACTGACCCTTCCCAATCCAGAGTTGGCGCGCGTCCTTTCTACTCCTTCCTTCTCGTTTTTAGCAGCCATTCTTTGCAAATTCTGCAGCGAAGTCAAGGTTGCCGAAAAGTCTCGAGTAAGAAGTTCCTTCTGAATACGAGCCTGCCTCTGTAAAGAATATTTTCAAATAACCCCCGTTAACAGAAGCTAGTTGCTTGTTGTGATCAGTAAAAATGAATGGATTATATCTGGACTGGTTTCACACAGTCTACATGAATATTTCAAGAAACGTAATTCAAAATTAATTCTAGATTGAAACTTAAGTCATAAACCTAATATTTAAATGCTGTACGAGTATAATTTTTGTATATGTCAAGAAATATGTTTGGTACCTGTTCAGACTGATTGGTTGGCGCTGGCAATTTTTGCAGATTCTGCAATTGGGTACTTGTGTCCTGTGCCAATTGATTAGTGTAATGCTGAATTTTGTGACTGAAACAGAAATGGAATATAAATGTTAACGTTCCAATTCTAGGTGAGTGTACAAACGTACACACTGTTTCCGTTACTTCGGCAAATATATAATTCAAAGTTTTATAAAAGTCACTTCAATCGTTTCCCAATTAACATGGGATAACTTAAGGCCGATACACAGATGCTCTGTACACAGCCTTTTAGTGGTGTAACGCTGGAAAATGACTATGTATAGTATACTGGGGTACATGCTTCAAAGGCATACGCTCTTAAAACCCGTTACTTTGTCGCTACTCACAGTTCATTCCTTAACTCTCCATCGTCTTGTCGAATACGCAACTGATCGACCATGCGCTGCATAGAATTGACTATGGAAACAATAAAAAAGAGGTTTAGAAATCAAAGCTCCACGCGTTTGACTTTGACGTTTAATCTTCAAGCCTAAAAAAACATACCATTCTGAGAAATCTTCTGCACGTTGGAGCCGATGACACTGGCCAATCGCTGAAAGTCAGCTTCTATGTATTTAAATGAAAGATATCAAATCTCAAAATTGAATTCAGTGAAAACAATGATCGAGTGGAACAAGCGTAGATGTACGACACAGAAATAACGGGAAATACCTTGGCCACCGGCCGCCGAAGAATGGTACGACACGTAGCTGTCCATTATGTGTTCAGGCGCTGGAGGTATGGAGGTAAGGGGCGGAGCGAAGTCGTCGTCTGGAAAAACTAAAATTGAATTGCTTCCAAAAAAAACTCCGTCGATTGGTTCTTCCTTTGTTTTGTTGTGGTTTTTTTCTTCTTAAAAGTGGCAGGCCCACAGGAAACGGTGACTATAAAGTACAAATAGAAACAGGATGAAATATAAAAAAAGCTAGAATTGTGACCAAGTGAATAAAACGGGGAAAATTAAACGAATCACAACAACTTCTGCTGATGTAGGCTACATTGTACGTGTAGAAGTATAGGCATGTACATTGTATATCACAAGATAGACAATCAATGTAAATCCAAACATACCGGTATAAGCAATGCTAGAGGTGACGGTCGCAAGAAAGGTTAGTAAATCATCTGTAGGCCGCACTTATTTGCGATAAATCGCTTAAGCGATAATTGGCTTTATTTGTGTGCTTATTTGAAACGCACAGTATCAAAAGTGAGCGCACTTTGGGGTTCAAATAATCTCAAGCCTTAAGTCCATAAACACCATAAGGCTAGGAACTTGAGGCTAAATTGCGTAACACCGTTACCGTGTTTGGTCTACTTCTCGCCATTTTATTTAAACATTTTCGAACTCGCGTATAAACTTAACAGAGCATTTTATTAGATGACAGCACCTGATATAAGAGCCTTTAGTGTCGTGAAGTCAGGGTGATGAATTTAATGATTATGCCTACGGCTCTAAGTCGTCTACAAACACAAAGCGTTTCACAAGAATCTTGCCAAACCTATAAAATACAACAAAAAACAATAGGCCTAAGATATTATTTGATTTCAAAACAATAGCAGGGCTACGCAAGTACGCATGTCAACGTACTTTTACGTTTTTCTCTTGTCATGAAAGTCGTTAACGTTGCAATAGGCTACGAATGAACCCTGCAATTTTACTAGGTCTAATTCAGCACAAATATATAGGTCTAGCCCAATCAACTAAGCTGGAATATTTTCTCGTCCTTTGTAGGCCCAAGTAGTCCGATTTATTTTAAAGTTAACGCTACACACGATAATCTTTTATTACATGAACTTCATGAAGGACCACTATTCACTTACCGTACCATTGATATTTCTGATCCATTTTTTCATTGTAGCCCTAGGCTTAATTAAAGAGCCATGCACAGTTAAAGGACGCCTCAAAATGCAGGGCAGTATTAAAAGACCAGAAATGGCTTTCGCCAGGCCTGCAGTGTGATAAGCCGGCTTTGCATAACTTCGGAATAACGGCACAGCCACTAGGGACACCCGGATTTTTTTGTTAACACCCCATGCCATCCTGAACCTAAATCCATAAATATATTTGACCGCTCAAGTCTGCGAAAGCCAGCAAAAATTCGCAAAGCTTAACATTTACATAAACCATGATGCTAATTTCAAAGGTTGAAATTTACATAGATTGCAATGCTAAATTCAAAGTTTAAGATTTTATCAGGTTGTTTTAATGATGTTTTATTATTCAAACTTTCAAATTAGCATTATGCTCTATGTAAATGTTAAACTTTGGTAATTTTTCTGGCTTTCGCAGAGTTGCGCGGTCAAATATGTTTAAGGCTTTAGGTTCAGGATCGCATGGGGAGTTCACAAAAAGATCCGGGTGTCCCTAGTGGCTGTGCCGTTATTCCGATGTTGTTCCGCAGGCTTACTTTGGTACCTTATGCTGCGTTATACCACAGTACCGGTATAGAGAAGAACTGAGGATATACTGAGGTTGCAGGCCTACTAAAAAGCGTTATAATGCAGCGGAAATGTTAAGAGCTAAGGGTAACTTAGTGACCTTTTAGTGACGTTAAATTAACATTCGCGGCATGTGAGATAGCTCTGGTGCTTCAAAATTGAGCCATACGGACGAAGAAAATTGACTGCGCTTTCTATAGTAGGCCTATTTATTTTTTACTCTTTTTACATCAGACTAGTCTTACAGTACCATTAATCCATTAGGCCTACTCAATTAGACGTGTGACAGCTTTGAACGAATTCCGGAGGAAAGACGTATCACAAAGATCTGCTGTGAAACCAGAGCCTCAAGCAACCAAGAGACCGCGAACGATGAGAAACCGCGAAAAAGTCTAGAATAAAACTCAAAACGAACATAAATATGAAATCATGATGAAAAATGTAGGAAAACTTGGAGAAAAATAGCGACAAGGCACCGAGCACAACACGCCCTCCATTGCAAAATTGGTGGCGTCATCTTCCTACTTCATTCTTCCTTGCTGAAGAATAGATGTCATATGACCAATTTCATGCAATGATTTAAGCGATACTGTGTAGGTTCATGGAGGAACCATGGGTAGGTTAAATTATTTATCGAATCCTTACGAATATATTCTAACAACACTCAAGAGAAACATGCAGGAATCGAACCTTACCCCCGATAAGCTCCAGCGCGTCAAGCGAGAGGCGTCAAATTGTTTTCAGATGTCATGTGCGAGGAAAACACAACGACGCTCCCGCAAAATACTTAAGGTCTGTAAACAAAGTACGTAGACTAAAGTCGGCTCTTTAGGCTCGCGCATTTAGATTTAAAGGGGAAGCAACACCGACTTACAAAACAAAAACTCATTGTTCGTTCGATCCAGCACAATTTGATTATTCTGATACCTGATGAACATCATCCATGAATACAAATAGATCGTCTCAACGAACTATAAAGGTCTATGGTTTAAGGCGCCTGACGTTCACGTGTGTCACGTGAGACGCCACCCTCGTAGCCCATCTAGATTAGGCACATATGTCGTTGAGTCGTTGACCGGAAGTGAAGGTTAGCTATTTATCTAATTTTATTTAGATTTTTTTCATAAATACAAAAAATGTAGATTTAGATTGTGAAAAAAAGCTAAAAGTACTCAAAATAGCATTTTTACAAATAACGGTACTGACGTAGGCCTACAGTAAAGGGATCAGGAAAACCTCTAAAACTAATAAACAAGAACTTTATCCTGCTAAGCGGGAAACTAAATTTGGAAAATTGGTTATTTGGATACTTTTGTAAAATCTTGCATCTAGACGCGCATTAGGGGAGTTTCACTGTGATATTTTTTAAATTTACATAGGCTAAAGCACCACTTTCCGCCAGTATTCCAGTTACGTGGTGTGCGCCTATAACACCACGTACTGGTCACGTGACTACCGCAATTAACAGACGATTTGCCATTGAATCAAAATCACGGTCTTACATACAGGTCTGGTCACTCCCTGGATTTTCTGTACCGCTTAGCGAAGAGCGGGTGCATACTTCACCTTGCGGCCGCTCGATGTCGCTGCGATCGGGCTTACCTGTATCGAGCGATTGGAACGTACGTTGGAACGGATGTTCCAACGTATCGAGCACGGTCTTACATCCCTCAATCGCTCGATACCACGGTGCTCGATACGGCTAAGCTCGATCGCAGCGACATCGAGCGGCCGCAAGGTGAAGTATGCAACCGGTCTTCGCTAAGCGGTAGCCCCCCCCCCCCCTCACTACTGAAATTCCAGATTGTTTCCAGACCTGTATGTAAGACCGTGATCAACATTGAGCAACCGCCATGAACAGGCGACTTGGTGGTAATTAAACATTGAGCGCCGCAGCGCACCTAGTGGCGATAATGTGAAGCCTAAAAATACTACATTGTGTATACTGTGCGCGCATGTTTGTTCGTCGTTATGCATGGTTTACTTACTACTTAGTGATAGTCATATTTCCAGCCATTGGTCACCGTTCGTTGAATGAAGCAACTTTTTCGACGAATATTCCACGATAATATTTTTATTTTATCTCGTTCCAACAATTTAATACGCTCAATTAATTACTAGATCATACTGTGGCAGAATATACCGTGGTAACTAATAGTCACCTATTAAAAAATGCTTTTAGTGCATTTTATACTTTAGGCTTACCTTATCAATTATTTATATTTATTTATTTATTTTGACTTACCGTAACGTAAAGTATTAAATAAGCTATTTTTAAAACTCAACATCATTCTTGATTTTATTTCATACATAGTGATTTTTAAGGCGAACTCTCATAATTAAACATACACTAATGAAACAGTGGAGACGTGTGAATTACCGTGTAGGCTAGTTGTATATGCATCATGATAATGACAATGAGAAATTGCTTAAGACAATAAAGATAAAATTGATAATGCCGCGCGAACACAAAAAAACACATAGACAAAATAATTAAATTTCAATCCGCCCACAGTTAAAAACTTAAAACACCCCGTTATAAAATATATACGATCCTGCGAAATACGTGTTCACATTGAAATGATATTTAACTCGGTCTAAACCCACTTTAGGACAAGTAGGCGTAACTAGTGTCAAGCAACGATTTCATGAACTTTGCATAAAAATGAATCGAGTCATTGATTAAATTACAGTATGTAATTCAGTAATCAGCCGTATATAGTGTAGACTGAATCTCGTTTACAAATTTGAAGCTTGGCTCACAGACTTAATGCTTCACGTAATGCGTTACATTTTACGGTAGCTCATAAGTGCAATATTATTTTTTCCTGCGTTCATTTTTAGGTCTATTGCAAAAAATCTGCCTTTATGGGAGGTCACAAATAGGTTTAGAATAAATATTTGAAGACATATTCAGTTGCACGAATAGGCCAAGGACTACTAGATTCCGACTTAATAAATTAAGTGCAGTTAATTATTTAACTTCATTATGGAGTCCCAGAATGGGAGATTGCCAGGAGCCAGGAGCTACAAAAAATAATCCTAAATTATCAACCGGAGCCACCTTATACTGAACATCGGCTAGCATAAAACGCAACTCGATTACGGAATGCCATCGATGCAGAATACTTTCGGCTATTTGAAACAAAAACTAATAATAATATTTACATTATTCTTAGGTAAAGGGGAAGGTTCGCAAAATAAATTTTGTCATCCAATCAATTCAGTGAATAGGCCTAATTAAAGAAATTATATACAAAAAAACCTAGGGAATCTGCCTAGCTTATTCTAACCACTCTGTACTAATGTGCTGTTCAAACCTCAACAAACCAAAAATAAAATATTGGAAAAAAATTTACGATGCCAAATAGATTTGCTTATCGATTTAAACAAGGCGACGCGGCTGCTTCGCGGCCCGTCGCCTTGTCGGCGGAGCTCTATTAAGTCTGCCGCTATTAAAGAATTAAAGAAGAAGATACATATCAATGATATCATCCATCATCGATCGACACAATGGCTATAGTTTTTATTTATTTATCAAGAATAATCGTAATAAAAATGCGTAGGAAAATGGGGAAATGTTCGATGACAATTACTATGAAGGATGTAATTTTATTTAAGGCACATAACCATGAAAAAGTGATGTCGGGAAATAAAACAGGAAAGGCAATCTGCATACTAGATTACTTCATATGGGCATTATGTCACGTGCTGAATGCGCGTGTCGCTGATCGTCTTGAACGTCGGTAATACTTTGCTTGAATTGACTAGAAAAATATGGTAAGAGCTAATTGATTTTTCTTCAAATACATATCTGTAATTATTTTGACTTTATAAATATATTTATGAACTTTTAAGCTGGAAGGTTTGTCAAAACGCGCACACTCTCCATGCAAGGCTACTGATGTAAACATGTATCAATTTCAAATTAAATATCTGGGGAGAACTTGACGAGAAAAAAAATGTATCTCTCAAGGCAATCTTTCCGTGTTTAATTTCCCAGTGCCCCGCTTTTTTAAAAACACGAGCGTACATTTATACATGTAACATGTATACACATATACGATACGTGTATGTATAATGTAGGCCTATTTACACTATATATTTAATTTCTAATCATAATTACATCTAATCAATCAGTAAAGTTCAAGAGGATTGCACTTAGATGAGGGTCACGAATATTTAGATT
>JAQIYI010001964.1:0-10411 GCA_034700265.1 Polyzonium germanicum
CTGGGTCTTTTTTTAAGGGTTTTTAAAAATTATTTTCTTACGGTAATCTTTTTGCCATTTAGGCCCTAGGCCTATATTGTCTTTAAAATAGATTGGTAGGCTAAGGTAGCCTTCCAAAACAATATAAAAGGCAAAAACAGTTTCATTTCAAATTTTAAAGTTTAAAAACCGTAAAAATTGTTAAAACTGACTAGGCCTAAATAGATTTTGTAAAATTCGCTCCGCTCACCTCAACAATACCTAAATTATAGTTTGTGTGTTGTATTGGTAATGGGATCATAATGATAATTGATTTTGTATTGAATTGACATTGATATTTGACGTAGGATCGTAGGCCTATTGATAATTATCAAATATTAATTTGTCCTTTTGTTTTATTTAGAAAAGTCTGAATTCAACACTTGATTATAAAAGTTGGAAAAATAGTTACCGTAAGCTAGTTAACTTGCCTACTAAACGTACGTAGAAGTACGGATGCTCTGTATATAAAGAGTTTATAGTTTAATATTAGTTAAGGGGCTCTAGTTTGAAGGCGCACTTTTAAATTGTTTATACCTTACTGTTGTTTTAAGAAAAAAAGAAAGGATTTTTAATCATGGCCGTCATAAGAGGTCCACAGTTAAATATTTAACTGAAGTTAAATGTCAGTCTGATCGTAACGACATATTGGTATAGGCCTACTGTAGTTTGCCAGTTTTATAATTCTTATTGCTGCGTAGGCTTAAGCATTTCTCAACGTCCAGTCGAGATAAATTTATAGGCCTAGTTTAAATTTATCGATAAATAATCGTAACAAAGCGCACCCTCACCGCCATCTGCCGATAAACAATCTTGTGACCCATTCAGTCAACGCTGCTGCGTAACCATCCTGCCTCCTATATGGTTGTCATCGTTGTCTGGTTTTTGGCTTTTCGCCCTATTGAATTATTTCCATATGAAGGTTTGAACAATATGGTAAAATGGTGTATTGATTGGGCGAAAACCCTTACTAACATCTGCTCACCATATCCATAAAAAGATGGCGGGAATTATGTTTATATGAATGGGAATCCATTCATATTTTTCAGCCATTTTTTTCAGCGAATTAGGCCTACTTCTGAGCGGCTAAGCATATATTCTGTTACTCTAAAGGCCTACAGTGTATAGAGTGTACGGTGTACAGTATACACCATGTAACATTTTCACTGCTTCACATTTTCGCCACTAGGAGCGCTGCAGCGCTCAATGTTAAATCGCGACCCTGTTTCCCTTTCATGGCGACTCTCATTTCATGTTTACATGGTGTATAGCGCTGCAATTGGGCCCTGCATCAATCGGTGTCCGTTTTGCCCTGGCAAAAGCAGACGACAAATTATTTTCTTTCCACGAGTGAGCAAGGCTCGAGTCACTCTGGAGAATCGCCTTATACCCGCTAGTGATACCGGCCTCAATGTTAAATCCCGCCCCAGTCCACAGTTAATGGTGGCTGCTCTGGTGACTCAATGGCATGGTCGTCTTTTAATGGCGGCTAGCAGACGACGTAGACCGGACGGGGGGGGGGGAGGAGGCTCCCCCTGGGAGCTTACTTCCTGTATCCGAGAACCCCTCGGGTGTACGTCTGCTTTTAAAATACTTTTTTGCTTCTGACTGGGTTGGTTTAGCATCTATCGGGTAAGTCACATATTCACCGAGAAGTGCGCCTTGTCCGTATAATTACAAATAATAGTGTCTCATCGTCACTTCCGCCCATGCTGACTCGCTCCATCCTTGGGCACGACCATCCCCAGTTCTCAGAAAAGAGCGGCGCGCAGACTCGGCGGCGCAGAGTGTGAGAAAAGGCGGGCCGCGGATGTTCACGCGCCGCTAGCGAGCACCCCTCTCCGACTGATCTTGCGAGCTCGCTGCCGCCCCATCCATCGATTCCCGCTCGCTCACGCAGTGCATCAGCGGCGACCGTCGACGTTGGACGTGTTTGTTTCGAGCTGACGCGGGAAATGAGCTTTCCCTTCTGCCTCACCGCAAAAAAGTCCACCGGTTTTCCGTCGTGTTCATGAGCGAGTCGCCGCCCGCATCGTCATCAAGATCGACGCTTCTTCTGCATAATAATCTCGCCGTCGTTTCGACGCGCGAAGGCGGAACAAATCTTCACTTATGGCGGCCGTCAACTCCACGGTAGATTTGCGTGGACACAATTTCGCTTCGTTTTAGGCCTAATTTTGCAATTCTATTTTTTTTTCACGAGGATTCAGGAATTCTCTGTTATTGCACTTAAGGAATCTCGTTCAATGCCAATTGAATTATTTATTTTTGAATTTTAAATCAATTTTGTTTCGCTTTTCGCAGCTCAAACCATCATTGCGCATAATTTCAAGTGGGCCTAATTATTTTGTTTGTTTTGTGGGTTTTTGTTTCTTTTTCCATCCACTTAGGCCTACCCTCAATACAGTACAGAGGTGCAGCACCGGACACCTACGTCCCACGCAATCGTGACAAGGTGCGTTTCGTTTTTTGAAACGCTAAGGTTTGCTGCGTCTGCAGCCTTAGGCCTAAGTGCGTTAGGCCTAGATTACCGTAAAAAGGACTATTTTAGGTGTTTTGCCGCAAATTTCTTGTTGATTGATCTGACCTGGATTAGAAGTGGATTTTTAATTTTAAAATTTTACAGTTTTTGAAAGTGCAAACTGCTTCGTCGAAGACTTGGGAACGGCAATTGACGCTAATTAAGTGGCGCTAGTGAGGCTGTTGCAGCAGACTTAAACGATGAACAGGCTGCTCTAAACCTGCGAGGATTTTTTTGTACTTTTTTATGGTTATTATTTCATCTATAAGCCTGCAGGAAAGTGTTTCAGTGTTTCCTCCTGCTGGTGCCATTTTTTTTTCTGGTTTTCAAACAAAACTTAGCTATTCCGAGCTCGTCGTCCAAGCTCGCGCTCAGAAATAGGCCGACATCGGGTGAGGCTCGAAAGGGATCACGTCGTCCGAATTACAAAGCGCATAGGTCAGACCCATTGCTGCCAGTCTGCACCGCCACCGCCCTTCTATGTGGAGAGTGCTTTGCAGCAGGGTTACTTTGGCGGTGCAAAACGAGCAAAACTCTGGACAGAAAAGAAAAAGACCGCAATATGTGTCGAGCCAACGATAAGTCGACGACGACGACCAGGTCCAAGTTGGACATGGTTTTCTAGCTTCTTGTACCATCATCATCATCATCATCGTCGTCTGTAGGTGCTCGCGATTGCGTGCGGTGCGTTCGTGCGGTGCGACCGTGTGTGTGTGTGTACGCGCGTGTGTCTGCGACTTCTGCAAGCACCCAAGCGCAAGTCGACGTTTGTGGTCCGCTGCTTTGCCAAATACAAAAGACAAGCCAGGCTGTCTTTGTTTCCACTTTCGTCTCTCCGCACCCTGGCTGGCCCTGACAGGTTGAATAACGTGCTTGACCAAGCAGCCAGGCGGAAGTCGAGTCTTGACCGCGCGCGCGTAGCGCATGACCCGCATAGGTCTCCATTTCGACATCTCGAGTGCTACTGTGCTATGGGTCACGCCGCCAGGCCTATTCTCAATCCGAAAATCAATCAAATGTGACATTCGGATGTAACTTCATCCTGTGCCCCTTTCTTTCTTTGTGTGTTTGGTCAGGCCTAAATAATTTGTAATTAGTCCTAGTGCGAAAGTGAAAATCTGTTTCGAAACAGGTTTGAAACAGTTTTGAAACAGTCTGAAACAAGAAGAAAAACAAGAGCAGACGACAAATAAGTACCTTTTAATTTTCGCAAGTGGGCCTAGGCCAACGACGAATTTCATAACAATGGCCGCTCTCGTTAACCATGGAATACTATTTCACCTTGTCTTGGACGTGTGCTTCATCCTCACCCTCGTGCCGGGAGAAATATTATCAGGTCAGTTGGGGTCACTCTTCATTCATTTTTATTTTCACTGTAAAACTGTGGGGTCCGTGGTTGTAAAAGTAGCAGGCATGACCATCTGGAGTTATGGCCCAGGTCGAATAATACATCTACATGTACCATTGTAGGTAGCTACTGTACACATTGTAAGCTAGGCCGGGAAAATTTCTGGACCTTAAAGGGGGGTGCGTCAATTAGATTTAGACTTTTTTTTTGGTTTTAGATTTTCTCCATCACCGTACATTGTCGGCCTACGATACAGAAAATTATTTACCAGTAATGTAATATTTGTTTGTAATTTTAGATTTTTTTTGCAATAAAAATGCCTAGGCCCCTATTCTTAGCGTTTATTTGAAATTATAAAATAGCGGACCATCACTTCCGGTAAACGATATGCGCTTCATCGCTATGCTGCATTGGACACACACACACGCACTTTACTTGCGGCTCACGTGACAGAAGTCACGCGTCTTCGATAGTAAAACATAATGGAATAAAACCGGAAACGATGTTCCGCTAAAATGAAGATGGCGGCGTCCATGCAGTTTTCGCGCAAGGAATTAAAATTTTTTTTTCATTCATAATGTCGTTTCAAATGGTGCTGGATCGAACAAACAGTTGCGTTTTTGTCTTGAAAATCGGTGTCGCTCCCCGTTTAGCCGTAGCCTTACAATTCTTAAAGGGGAGTCCCATTACATAAATCTTTATTTAAATTATTGAATTAAATTGTTTATTGGAAAAATTCCAAACAAATTCCCTTGAAAGGTTCCCGTGGAAAAATTCCAGAGATCGCCCAAACGGGTAGGCCTATAGGCTATAAATTTGTAGGGCTACCAAGGCTCCAATCCTACATAGGCCTACATGTTAAATCACCTGAATCCTTATGGTAATGGTAGGCCTAGCCTAAGCTTGTTTAGGCCTACTACATATTTGGCTCTCAGTAAAGGCCTAACCAAGCATTAGACGTTTATAAAATGGCAAAAATATGGGCCTAAGTAGGCCTAGGCACACGCCTTATCGATTATCATGTTCGATTTATTAATTTATAGATCCTGGTGTCGTACAACATGATCAATACAAAACTTACATAACAAAGAAAAAAAATCAAAAATCCTAAATGTCATCGGGTCATAGGCCTCGCACTAGGCCTACTCTCCCAAAAAAATATATACCTAGATGAAAATTCTGCCTTAGGCATTTTTTTCTAGCCCAGTTTTTATAGGCCTTTTGTTGCAGACGAAAGATTTGAAAACCAGCCTAGGCCTATTGCCAAATTCTGCCTAAATGTAGGCCTAATATTTTCCAACCTCTTATGTCTAAAGGAGGGTTCAGATCCGAGCTTAAATTGAAAAACCGAAATTGAAACAGAAACCAAATTCGGATCTACAAAATTCAGTTTCCGTTTGTAGTTTTCAGCTTAAGTTTCCTCCGTTCGCGGCAAAAAATTGTCAATTATTTAATTTTGTTTGTGATAAAAAATCTTTAGGCCTAGGTCTATTTTAAAATTCTTCACCAATTTAGGCTAGGGGACCCTAAATTGTCCACATATTTAATACTTTAGGCTCTTTAGGTCAAACAAAAATGGTGCCAAAAAAGGCAGGTTAGGCTAGGCCCACAAAATATAATCCTATAGGCTATGCCTAGGCCTATGCCAAATCAAATTTGCTAGGCCTAGTTTGTATCCGGAAGTTAGGCCTAACTGGATTTTAACAAGTAGGCTTATTTGTAACTATCGTGCCTACATTCCTATAATTGTATAATATGTAGGTTTACAATTGTAAGCCTAATTAAACTGGTTAGGCTAGATCATATTTGTGCATCGAAATCCGGCCTCTCCTAATTATAGGCCTACACTTTACCAAGCCTAATCAGGATCGAAACGTTGTATAGAGATGTCTAATCAGTCGGCTAATCAGATACAATCACGATTCAAGAATGACAACGAACTTTTAAGTAGGCTAGTTGCGCCAACTGATTATCTTATCAGATAAGCCTGGGTCTAGTTAGTCTTGTTAAGTCGTGTTTATATTTTATATTTGTACATTGTTTCTTTGTGACGGTGGTTTTCGCCTCTCCGGCCAATTAGTTTCAAATGAATTTTCCGATAACCCGATACAACGTCGATAAATTAATGGGAACTTCACACGCCTTGTGCTCTGTTTACGTATCCGCATAGCGTGACTTCATTTTCACCACATTTGGCTCCCATTTTGTCATCATGAGGCCAAGTTGAACCCGAACTGACTTTCCACGTAACCACCTACCCTCCTACAGGTAATCAACGGAACAACCCTAAACAATTAGGGCCTATGCCAGTTGTAAATTATGCTGCCTCGACGCCAAGCACGGATATTTTGCAAATGAGTTGAAATGACTTCATTATTTACGGTTCCTTTGACTTACGTGTAGCTTATCCTGTCTTATTTATCTTAACGTTATTTTGCAGGAGCGTCATAGGGAGATCTCATTATTGTAGGCTACTATACTGTACGTGCCAGCGAGCGAAGCGAGACGCCTTTTAATGGCGTCCTTTGTAAGCTTAAGATTCTAATTTTCAAGCTTTAGTCCGATGTTTAAGAGCACCTGAAGTGCACCTTAACAGCACCTGAAGTGCACCTTAAGAACACCTTAAGAGCACCTTAAGTGCACCTTAAGAGCACGTTAAGAGCATCTTAAGAGCACGTTAAGTGCACATTAAATGCACCTTAAGAGCGGAGAGGCGCGGATTAAGGTGAAGGGGAGACGATGCTCGCTTGAGAGAGGATCATTAGTGGCATTACACATTACACATGTGTGCACTACATTAGTTACATTCAGTGCAGAGCGCGCAACGTACGCTACGTAACGCAGCAACAGAATTGTAAACCAAGCTTCAGCTTGTCTTAAGCTGGAGCGGCGCGCGAGAGCTGAGATATTGCAAAAAAGAAAAAAAAATCAATTTGTCAGCTGTACCCCTAATTGGTCATTGGCTACGGTATTTTATGAGATTGATTTGGAAAGCAGGTTCGAGACACGGACTCTGACTGACACAGACAGGCAAGGCTGCTACATCACCCATGCAGCGTCAGTCCCTTTGTTTCGTTTGATTTAGGCCTACTTTTGTTTAGTTTTTTTCGTCTTCCAGAGAGCTCATTAAAATTGCACGACAAAAAAGTCGTTTGCGTGCCAGCTAAGGTAAAGGATGGCAGGTATCATGACTAGGCTATGGGCGACTACTTGCACAACTCAATTTGTAATTGAACTTTCAGTAGGCCCACAAAAAATAGGCCTGCGTGTAGGCCTAGATAGACAACTCGGGCCTACGTGTGAGAACAGTGTTTGTTGTTTAACATTACTCAGACCTATTGATTGACAGAGCGTGGCTCTTCATATATCGTCCTAATTTGTAACTCGGCTCTGTGTAGCCTATTGATTGGTTTATTTGTTTGCATTGATTGTTACCCGCTTAGACCTTCCTGGTAGTTTGGTGCGTTCAAAACATGGATTTATTAAAGAGGGACTCCCGTTTTTCAAACAAAATTTTAGATGCCGTAGGCCTACTGAAAATTCACTTTTTATCAATTCAAAAAGATTTCAAAATTGTTTTATTTAAGGGGCCCTCTAATTTTTAAAAAATTTCAAAATTGTTTTTATTCTGGCGGGCCCAGACAGATCTAAGGACAACGTGACGATATTAATTGATAGTCGAAGTGAGTCAGGTCCTTAGCGGAATTTCTAATCGTTTTTACACCAGGGAGCTAGACTTGGTTTTGGCCTTTTTACAAGGTTTTTGATTCTGGGTCGACATTGTCGACAACACAAGCAGTTTAGGACTGTATAGGCCATGTAAGACAACTGGTTAGGCATGTGGAGGTTCATGACTCAAAAGAGACGAAAGTGGGGCCGCTACAAATTGCAAGGTCTAGGCCTAGGCTTACGTGTGTCATTAAATTTCATCGCCTCAACTTTCATTTGCGCAAACAAAAACAACAAAAAAACAAGAAATTCTGCTTGTGAATTGTTATTAAATTTTAACGCCTCAGCTATTAATTTTTTTATTTGAAATTCTGTTTTATAGTGCGAGTCCAACACTCTTAAGTGTTAATTTGTCGATAGCTTTATGTCGCTAAGCCTAGCAACGGCAATTAGCTGAGCTCGCTCAAGCGTTTCATTTAGTTTTCCGTTTTGGCCGGGCAAAATAGTGCACAAACGGGTCAACGTGGATCAGCAGTTTCATTTTCATTTTATTACAGAACAAGGCGGGTTCAGAGGCGAGCTGAAAATTGAAAAAACTGAAACTGAAACCGGCTTTAAAAAATTCAGTTTGTTTCGATCGCGGATCGTTCACCGGTTTGCGGACGCTTAAACATCGATGAGATTTGAGAAACATCGGGTTTCCATTCGGAGTCATCGCGGCATTTCCACGGCTATAGTATCGATATTTTGAATCGTCAATTCTCATTGGACAATGTGAGTGACATCATGAACCGAATTTTGCTCTGAAGCCAACACAGAGATTGAAACCGGAAACTATTTCCGTGTCAAATTTCCGGTAAAATATCGATATATCGTAAATTATATCAATATTTGACCTTTAAAATATCGATACTGTGCTTTGTAAAATATCGCTACCCAGAAGCTTATGTCGATAGCCTACTTTTCAACACTGTTATTTTCCATATCAATAATATTTCTTATATTTGATCTTCTTCTTTGCTTAACACTTTTGGCTTTTCCCACCCATAACTTATATTTGATATACATAGGCCTAGCCACATCGATAATTTCGACATCGATATATCATATACCGGTATATCAAAATATTGATTCGATATTTTGATTTTTGTTCCCATCCCTACTTTTGCCCAGTATTTTGCCCGGGAACACCCGGTTTGAGGGTGGGCCTAAGCCTATTACAATAATAATATTGACATGTTTCAATGTTTAGGCCTATTCGTCATTAATAATAATGAGCTCTGTTCTCACGTCGTCAGTTGTCCTTTCTGCACATTGTCATTCCATGTTTGTAGCTCTAAAAGGCATAATATTTCATTCGAGAACTGAAGGCCTAGGCCTATAGACGAGCCTTTGACCTTTAGATACGCGAGCCTGCCTTTTAACTGCAAGAAACTATGAATTAACGAGTTTCCTTTCCAGATTCTCAAATGACAGATCGTATTTTACCTCCTTTCAGTTTTCCCCGGCTAAATAATAATGGACGCAAAATAAAAAAATGTCGCCTTGTTAGGCCTAGGCCTAGTTACAGGTGTGGAATTAAGATGCCGGCATTGTAATTTTATGGCACACTCAAACACGAATGAGGAATCTCAATTCTTTGAAGTCGCGAGAATACAAAATGTAAAAATAAAAGTTAGGCCTAAACTAGACGCCATTATCAGGCCTAGGCCTGTAGGCCTACATTTAGGATATATTTTGCACGCACGTCATGATTCATGTGGAAACGGCATGAACTGCATATTTGAGTAGCACCTAGGCCTATCTCTGGTTTTTTCTTTTTTTTTTTACTAAACTGACCAAAAGCGGCGAGAATCTTATCAGAACTGAGGCCATGGTCATTGATCAGGTTATTGGCAGCAATTTGAGAGCAGAAATCGTGTGCAGTCCGTTCTGTGCTTTGGGTGGCGTCGGCCAAGCTTATTATTAGGCCTAATTAATTTTAAATTTCTGGGTAATGACTAGGCCTAAACGAGCTGCTTTGAACAGAACCCTTTATTTCCATTTTAGCTCTAAGTAGCTTACAACGAAATTTATTCAACTGCCGGTAAACTGTTATAGCTTAACTACATGTAGGGTAGACAGAGCATTGTTGTTATCATTATAAGGCTTAGGCCTATTGTTAATATTATTAGGCCTAGGCCTATTATTATCATTTTTATTAGGCATAGGCCTATTATTATCATTTTTATTAGGCCTAAGCCTATTATTATCATTTATATTAGGCCTAGGCCTATTATTATCATTTGTATTAGGCATAGGCCTATTATTATCATTTATATTAGGCCTAGGCCTATTATTATCATTTTTATTAGGCCTAAGCCTATTATTATCATTTTTATTAGACCGAGGCCTATTATTATCATTTTTATTAGGCTTATTATTATTATAACACCATGTATAATGTAATATTTTTTAAGCTTCATATCTTGGCCGCTAGGTGCGCTGCGGCGCTCAATCACGACTACAATGTCTTAATGAAGGGTAGCAGACGACGCTCACTTTTCCGTGATGCATCGTGTGTAGGCCTACACCTTTTAAACCGGAAATGAGCGTCCTCTGCTATCCGCTATTGAAAATAAACTTTACCATTGAAGCAGCATTGAGCAGCGGCCATGAAAGGGAAACAGGGTCGCAATTTAACATTGAGCGCTGTAGCGCTCTCCTTTATGGCGAAAATGTGTGGGCTAAAAATATTACACAGTTGTAGGCCTATAGAGGGTTTCTCGACCACAGCCGCCATTTTCTGTACCGCTTAGCGAAGAGCGGGTGCATACGCCACCTTGCGGTCGCTCGATGTCGCTGCCAACGCGGTG
>JAQIYI010001965.1:0-10411 GCA_034700265.1 Polyzonium germanicum
GCTATTCAGGATCTTTTTTGAAAAATCTGAATAAATGAAACTATTTTTCTTGAATTCATCATGAATTTCTGGAACCTCTTTCGCAAAGATTTTCAAAATCGGTTGATTCGATCTCCACTAACACTCATCGAAACGTGCGAAAAATTACATTTGAAGACCAGCAGATGACGGGATAAATTTGGCGCGCGAACTCATGACAACACATTAGAACTTCCGGCTACGGATTTCCGGGGGGTTCCCGTCCAATTCTGCTCCGATCCTTTACTCGACGCGTGGTCCGCGTCGAGTAAACCATGAGTGCGATATTATACAAAACGCAGTTTACAAAAGACGCTACTAGATGGCGCTGCTCCAGGCATTTTGCTCCGGAAGTTGAAATGTGCCGGCAGCGCCACGTGATATAAATGGCGGGCAAATGTTAAATTTAGTAAAATAAGAGTAAAATAAATGGGTTTTCTTTGAATTTAATTTTTTTATATATAAAATAATAAATTAAATCAATAAAAAAACGTCAAACAGATCTTGAATAGCCCTTTAATGTTATTTCAAATCAAAACTTATAGGTGATAAAATTAAATTAAATTACCCTCCCACTCCCCCTCCCATACACATTTTAGAAATGTAAAATAAATTAAAAATAGAGTAGGCCCTACACCGGCTGCCGCGGTGTGCTGCAACCCATCCTATATTGCGATAGACGTTTAGCAAAGCCAAATTTTAATATTTCAATACAATTTTAAACAAAAGGAGTGTTCAATTTTGAATGTTGACGTGTTGACATACGAAGGTTTTTGAGAGCAATTTATTTCCACGATTTGGCCCCAGCTAAGCTAAGAAAAGAATAAGCGGAAAGGAAGTGAAATTTTTCCTCCTCCGCCCCACCCCAACCTCATCCCTGTCTTGCATACAATAAGACCTACGCTTGTGTGACGTCTAGTCCTATATAAGCCTAGTCGCTCATAGTGAATGCGAGTGGCCTATTGTTAGACTTTAGTTTATTGAAATGAAGCTCGAAACAAATTTGCATGTCACTCCGTCGAGACACGAGAAAACAAGAAAACGATCATATGCAAAAATGGAGAGAGAAAATCCCTAGATAGGGAAGGGAAAAGTAGAAAGAAGAAGAAAAAAAAAAAAGGAGAATTCTGGAGAAAACGGAGCTGAAATGTTATGGAAAATGTTAAAAATTTTATTTAGGTCTGTGTCTCTTATTTTTCCAAGTGCGTAGGCCTATACGATATACCATTCACCAAGTGTTGTTTTGTTTTTATTTTTCATCACTCGCGCACGTATGTAGATTAGGCTACCTGAATATTATTAGACCATATTTCAAGAGTGAACTAAGCCTAACGTGGCGCAGCTCCCTCGGCCTCACTAAAACAACGCGTTTTATTAAAATAGGCTAACTCATTTTATTTAATACAGAAGAGCACATATACACAAAAGTTAACGTTATTACAAATTTTGTTTCACCCTAGAGATGTTTTCTTTTGGAATTCTGCTCTTTTAAGGGAAGTTTTAAAATTGTAGGCCTACAGCTGCTTGCATCATATTTGCGAGACAACAGCGCCATCTTGGAATAAAATGGCTGCTGGCGGCGAACAAAAACGCCCGTCAGTTTGTCGAGACCCATTCCGTACCTCATTCCAACTTGGAAAAGTACTACTTGCGTAGTTGCACTTAGGCCTACTTGAGTTACGGCACGAGTTGGCCTCGAAACAAGGGTACGATTTGCCGGGGTAAAATAGTGGGCGCTCCTACTAAATGAGTGCTAAGATAGGCCTAACAACTTCACGTGAAAGTTAGTTTGGACTCAACCTATACACCATGAAAACCGGAAATGTGCGCTCGTCTGCTATCCGCCATTAAAAGTAAACTTTGCCATTGAATCAACATCGCACATGAAAGGGCGACCAGGTGGCGATTTAACATTTGAGAGTGCCCGCAGCGCACCTAGTGGCGATAATGTGAAGCCTAAAAAAATATTACATGATGTATGCCGTATGGACTTGCGATGCGAAAGTGACCGCCTAATGACGTCATAGCGGACTTTCACGTTCAGCTACGCTGCGTAACATCGTAGACTCAACATCATCATAATTCTAAAATGAGATTGTGAGAGCATAGCTCGATCGCTACGCTACGCTGTGCAACATCGTCAACTCAACGTAAATGTTAAAAATAGCTGCGAAAGCAATTGGATTCACCTGATCAAATAGTTCACAAATGACGTCAATAATGCCTTTTGTTTGGTTTCGTTAGCTTTGTTTCCATAGTTAGGCTCCCGTAACACCAACAAAAAATAAAGTATTTCATTGTTTAACAAAAAAGGATCAGAATGAGGAGCTGTCAGCATGGCCCAGTTATCACAAATGTCACCTGACGAAATATGTATTTTTTTTTTGTAAACATGAATTTGACATGCGGGGTCAAACAAACGGATAACAAATGGCTAGCAACTCACGCTCGCATATATACACAACGTCCAAATATGATTGGTCGTCGCTTCTTAGTTGTTGCGAAGCGACGACAAACAAACAAACAAACAAACAAACGAATGAACAAAAAATGCAAATCCATGCTGTAAACGGTGTGACATTATCATTTGGCGCTGAAAATGACGAGTCGCGCCACAAAAGATGAGAAGAGAATGGTGTTTGTTCTCGCCATTTTCGCGAATGTCAAAACTGGGAGAAAAATAATTTCAATACAATGGACTCCAACTGTGCGATGGAATTTCTTCACTAAAACCAACCAATTCTGTGGTTTACCATTGTCAAATAAAATTCATCCACCGACTCACCCACCCACCCGCAGCCATCACGGCTACACGACCATTCGTACAGTATTGTTCTTATCGTCTCTTATACACGAAGATAAGAACAGAGAAAAAGTTCTCACGTTGCCACCAAGTAGGCCTAATTTATACGCCACGCCCAAGGCCCACTCAGCTTTTGACTTTTAAGCTCCTGGTTTCACAATTGACACGGACGAATTTCCGATTTAAATTCGCACGCGAACTCATCACGTGACTACTGACTGCTTTTTCTCACTCATCATGCAGAGTGATCAAAAGTGGTCACGAGACTAGTTCGCATGCGAATTCAATCCTGGAAATTGACCGTGCAAAAATGAGTCCATGTGAAACCAACTTAGTCTGTACCCGGCCTAGCATGGATTAGGGGTCCATTTCAATAAAGTCACAAAAATTTTGACAACGAGAGGCTCCCTCCTTTGGTCCTCAAATGTAACGCACGCACATCCGACTCCTCAAACGGAAGTTATGTTGAGCGTCCAATTTCCATCATTCATCAGTACATGGCGGCGACGGCGGCGGCGGCGGCGGCGTCCCTTTTACGCTTCTATTGCCAGCGCTAAAATAAGACGTAATAACGCACAATATTAATTGCGCATGTGTCAACGTTGTACGTAGGCTAACAAACAATTATTCACAGCACGATGCTGTGGTTGCAAAAGTTGGAGCTTAGCGCTAATGAATGACCTTTTAGGTGACGAAATTGCGTCACAATCATTTGTTAGCAAATAGGCCCTAAGGAATTTTTATTTTCATTTGGAACTTGTATAGGCCTACACCATGTAATTTTTTAGGCTTAGCTTTTTTGCCGCTAGGAGCGATGCGGTGCTCAATGTTAAATCCCAACCCTGTTTCGCTTTCATAGCGCCTGCTCAATCTCAGCTCAATGAGAGTGTTTCCCTTTCAGGGTGGCTAGCAGACGAAGCTCATTTCCGGTTTACATGGTGAATACACAATGTACCATTTTTAGGCTTCACATTCTCGCCACTAGGCGCGTCGCGACGTTCAATGTTAAAATGCTACCTTGTTGTGCTTTTATGGCGGCTGCGCAATGTTGATTCAATGGCAAAGTTAACTTTTAATGGCGGATAGCAGACGATGCTCATTTCCAGTTTAGATGGTGTATTTTACCTTCCACAGTTGTAGCGCCACCTGGCCAATGGAGCCCATATGCAGACGATTGCTATATGAGTTTATGGCGCAGAATTCCTGTTTAAATTTGAATTGGCGGCAAATACGCTCGTATGAACACTTTTCTTCAAAAGTGGATTTTGAAAAGTGTTTTCATATTTGCCACCGTTTCAGGGGTTTTCAACGAGGATTTTACGGTCGTCTGCTTCTTCAACGACTTTTGTCGTCTGCTAGGTCTTTTGAAGCGTCACAAATTGGCGACGGTGACGCCAATGTGTGGGCATATTTCTTTAACATGGAAGGCGGTGTCTAACTGTCTATCCATTGTATAGGGTCTAAGGGGAATACACCATTACACCGAACATTACAACGACATTGCAAAACCGTTTTTTATCATTCAATAAATTATTTTGTCCGCTCGAATTAGAGGATTCGAAACTTAAATGCATTTATTTTTCCAGAAAAAAATCCATTATTTGAAGCCAGTGTTAATCTGTTTTTATTTTGCATTTCAATTTCAGCTCATACATGAAATCAACTCCATTGTGGCTTCGTTCCGTGACCTCCTGATTAACATCGGGCACTCTCGCGATTGTCCAGAGATGCGCGACAAAATTCGCAAAGTCCGTCGTCAGTGCGTCGATATTTGCAAAACAACTAGTGAAATTCTGTTGCCTCAAGTCAAAAGGTGCGTATCGAGTGGATAAACAGAATAACCTTTATATAGGTTTACCCTTGGTTACGATTTATTAAAGGGGAAGCGACGCCGATTTAAAAAAAAAATAACAATTCACAGTTTGTTCGATCAAACACCGTTTTCGAAAAGATATTCCACGATAATATTTTCATTTTATCTCGTTCTTTTCATTTTTTTTACGCTGAATCAAACGCGCTTTCAACTTTTCGCTCGGGAAGCGCCATTTCGAATATAAGATACGCTTAACCCCGGTTTTATTCCATTATGGGCTACGATCATCGAAGGCGCATGACGTGTGTCACGTGAGACGCATGAGTGTGTCACGTGGGACGCTAGAGTTTCACGTGATGCGCATCTCCATGAAGTGCATATATCGTTTACCGGAAGTCAGTTTAACATATATTATTTCAAATTAATACTAAAAAATAAACATTTTTATTGCAATAAAGAATTTAAAACTACAAAAATATTATCTCTAAAAATAAAGCGATTTGGAAAATCTATAACTTACAAAAAAGTCTTAAGTTTTTGAAGCTTCCCCTTTAAGACTCGTTCCAGGCACGTAAATCCCTGATAACGCTTTCGATCATGTTTATCTTTCCAAATCTACACGCGTGCATTATCAGAATAGTAATAATAATAATAAAAATATCTAAACTAACTGGAACACCTGAGGCTCCTTGTGTTTACTTGACTGAGACGCTGAAATCGTAGCATAACCGCACAAACTAATCAGTCAAATTAAGAGAACACTGCAGGCTAGATTTGATGGAAGCGCCATCTTGTTTAAGTGGCATATGTCTCACATGAACACATGTGTGCACTTACGACATTAGTGATTTTGACATTCTTTATAGAGAAAAGAAAAGGCCTATTCGGCTGTTTCCAATTTGGCGAAATTTATTTTCCTTCATGAAGGGTTATGATCCAATTTTTCTTGTCCCAGTATAAGATGCTAACTTTTAATGGGTCATTACTACAGATTGTAAATTGCTTCTCTAAAGGCGCGCGGCGTCTGCTTCGACACAAAACACTGGTGTTAGCTCCATTTATTTCATACTCATATTTCACTTTCGTGCCATCTAAATATGATGAAAACCGCGTGGAGGTTTTCATGTCAGATTTCTGAAAGTCCTGATATTACACTCTGTATTAGGCCTATTACTATTGTACCAAAGTGGTCTTGACTTGCGCGTGGTTATCTATTACATTTTACTCGACCGTTGTAGCCTACACCTACATGTATAAGGATTATTTGAACATATCTATCCAATTCTATGATAAAATTTCGAAAAATCACAAAGATATTTTGCCAAAAATTGAAAAAACGATAGTTTTTTCAGTTTTATTTTTGTACATGTATTTTAAATATATAGTAAAAGATAGAGGTAGCAGGCCTATTTTTTTTCTTTCTTTTTGCTTATTTTATTTTTTTTTTTTTTTGCAGAGATGTAGCTGAAGGAATTCCTGTTGACAACCAAGATCTGGTGCATCTGTTCTGTTTGGCACAGTTATTCATCCGCGAGTTGAAGAAATGCAAACGTCTGGTCGTCGCCGTACCGATGGACATGACGGACTATGTGCGTAAGTAGGCCTATTTTAAATGCTTTTTTTTACCATCAAAACTTGATGCTAAATTAGGCCTACATTTGTCTATGTCCAATTGTGCATACATGTACATAGGCCTATGTGAGAAAAACATGTAGGACTACCAGTACCGGTACAACAAAGACTTCGCCATAGACCTTCATACATGTCGTCAACCATTATTTTATGGTTTTTATTCGGCGCCAATAGTGTTTAAATCATGACAGGCAACCTAATTAGATCATGTAACACCATGCAATATTTTAGGCTTCACATTTTCACCACTAGGATGTAAAATCATAGCCTAGTTTCCCTTTAATGGCTTCTGCTCAATGTTAGCACAATGAGAGTGTTTCCCTTTCAAGGTGGCTAGCAGGCGACGCTCGTTTCCGGTTTACATGCTGTACGTTATAGACAATTTATCTCTAGATATTTAAAAATTGCGGCAAACATGATGATAGGATTTCGGGGTCAACAGGTCCTGTGGACCCAATTACAGACCCCTAGGCCCTAGCAGAACCAAGGGACAAGACAACACCCAAGGGATACAGAAAGGAATCGAACCCATAACCCTCAGTGGTCAGGAGTAAAGCGAGCTTTAAGCCACTGAGTCATGAAAGCCGGTGGGTGGCGCACTCTAGCGATATCGCCAAGCGATTCACGAGCGCGATTAGCTCCACATTCCGCGTGGATAGAGAATTTTAAGAAATCGCTCGCCGCTGTGATAGCCTTAAATTTACGTATGTGAGTTTACTCGAGTTTATTTTCTTACCTATCTATAAACACCCAAAATGGGAAAAACTGAACATTTTCCGATCCGGTTTGAAATTCTGGCGGGCTTTTACGTACGTTAGTTTCTCTCTACATTCAAGTCAACTCCGGAACCTCGGCTGAGGGCAATCTTTATCACTGGAATAATAGTCGTTGAGAGACTATAGGTTTAAAGCAAAGTTAACATGTAAGCGTGAGTCTGAATCTCTCGAAATAAAGCATAGGGCAGCAAGGTGTTTAATGGCGGACGGAAGTAGCGCTTCTGCTGTCAGCGCCTTGCATTTGTTTGTGCTCGAATATAAGCTGGAACGAACAAGTAAGTGCGGGAAACGCAGAGTCAACAGACTAAAATCGTTGCACAGAATATTGGATAATGTTTTTCAATGATGGGGATTTAAAACATCCTGATTTACTAACAGGGGGATATCGTGTAAACCGATAGTGTGTCAGCGAGAGATTTGACCGGAAACGAACCCCTCGTTTACCTTCCGGTTCATTTTTCTTTTCATCCGTAGCGTTCAACTCGGTGTGAATCAATAAGGGCCCTTGAAGAGGTCCAACGCGAGAATTAAGAGTAAATAATGTAAAATAAAATGTAAAATTATACGTCCCATGTTTGGGGATTCCTATGGGTATTCTACGAGTAGAATATCCTAAATAAACTAATCTCACTTTTCTTCCATTCTTCATCTTCTGGAATATATTTGGAAAATATATTCGCAAATCGCAATCGTTTACTCGATCGGCGTCCGCTCGAGCGCGATCACCATGTGTGCGAAACGCAGTTTACAAAAGACGCCACTAGATGGCGTTTCAGACATTTCCGGAAGTTGAAATGTGTGAGCATACATTCGATATAAATGACTTGGAAAATACTAAATTTAGTAAAATTGAGTTAAAAACATGGGGTTTTCTTTGAATTAAATTTTTCTACAATTTTTATGGGCCTTGATAAAATATCAAATCAAATAAAGCAATAAAAAAACGGCCAAACTTATTTAGCGTTAGAACTTCCGCTCACGCATCTCTAATCCTCATACACTACCAGCTGGCGCTCCAGGCGTTTTCTGCAAGTTGAAGCGCAAACATCCTCTAGAATGATTAATTTATGAAATTCAGTAAAAATAAGTTGCTTTCTTGGAATTACATTTTTACATTTTTATTTCCGGATATATATCTGTAATACTCGCAATAAAATGAATAAATTAAATCAAATAGACCAATATAACAAACCTCATTCAGATTTTTGGTTCCGCTTTAAGTTCTAAAAAAGATCGGCTTTTTTGTTGTTATTTGAAAATTGTAAAAATTCATAAAGGGCTAAAAAAATATTCCCCAGAGCTGAAGAGCATTTTATTTATAGGCCTAGATTGAATGTAGGGCTATTGTAAGCCATGAGGAGGCCTATGTAAATCCTCTCGTGATATTTTGGAAAGATTTTTTGAATAAAAGAGGGGTTTTCCCAGAGAATTTTTTTTTTACTTTTTTCTCTGGAGGGAGAATTCAGAGTGGGAGGGGGAAGGTCCTTTTCCATTTATAAATATTGCATCCTGAACTTGATCGAAGTTACCCCAGTTATTTTTTATGTCTTTATTTTTTATTTTTATTTTTTTTTTTCCATTTTACTTTATTTTTTATTTGCAAGGTCGGTCGAGCGTCGCATAATTTAACTTTCTCTCTTCGATATATAGGCCTCTCTCTATACGTTTATACATGTATATGTCGCTTCTCTTTTTCGTACACGCCTGCTTATGTGTAAGCCTATCGAGCACTACAGCCACCTTCTGAGCCGCCCCACCGCCACCCCTTTCTCCATCTTCTCCCCCAAGAAAATCTCTCCACCCCTTGGCCATGAATGAACGCAAGTGCGCCGCACACACACACAGACACGCATATTGAATGAACCCCGAATTTTATGAATGAATCTTTGATCTATTAGGCCCAAATTTGCTTCAGGCGGTGAGATTCTGCGGATAGGATTTGCGAAAATTAATACCGCTACACGTACATAACATCAGCCCCTGTCTGCCCGCCCGTCTCTCTGTTTGTCTTGTGTCTAGACCTCACGTAAGAATGGCGGTGATGATGTTGAGGATGATGATGATGATGATGATAATGATTAATTAACGACGCAAGGTTAGTTGGCAATATCTCTTTTCGGTAATAGGCCTAATCCATTTGCGCACTGCTGAAAGTGCCTAGCTCCTTAACTGCGGTTAAGTCAGGTGTGATTTAATTAAAAAGAATAATGCACAGCCGTAGGGTCGCATTAGTTACATCTGACGGAATATCTCTTAAGTTGGCAAGGGCTAATTGGTTCTTAATTTGCCCTTGCCCCGGCCTACGAGATGCAATTTAATTGAAAGAAACGAGCTTAGATCTCGGAGGTTAAAGGGAAACTAAGGCCCGTATCGCTAACCTTGTCTTACTCAAGACAGCGTTTTTGAGGATTTCCATTGAATTCATTGTCGATCGCAAGGTTTCAATCTCGAGAAAGCACGCACGATGGATAATGGAAATTCTCACGTCAAAATGGCTGACTTGAGTGAGCAAAGCTCAAGTCTGTGGTTAATGAGACGGGACTAAGAATCACTTTGGCATATTTTTTAATTTGTTCTTTCGATTTAATTTATTAATTTAACCAACAAAAATTTTTAATATCGACTAAATCAATTTTGATTCGCAATTTATAAATTTCTTCGAATATCCTTGTTGAGCTTGGAACCTCCGGCCATTCTTTGGGAAACCGGCTGGAGCGCCATCTGGTAGCGTGGTACGAAAGGTTTTTGTCAACGTTAAATTCGGCAGCGGAAGTTAACGTCTCAATCCCACAAGGCCGGAATTACTAATGTAAATCAATGTAAATCTCAGACCTGTCTCTAGTTAAGACAACTACAGCAATTACTTCCGGTTATGAAGGGATATTACAGTCAAAATTCGTGAGTCCGCAATACGATCGAAAGGACCGCATGCAGAACTGCAGATGATAACTACCGGTAATATTGATGGTGATGATCGACCTTCATAACCGGAAGTTAATAAAGCTGGCTTACTCGAGATAGGTCTGAGATCTGCATTAGGCCTTGTAGTGTGATTCCGGCCTAATTCTCGCCCAAATTTATTCCGTCGTGTGTTGGTGCAAATGTAATTTTTCAGTGTTTATATTAGGGCATCTGGAGAACGACTTGTATTCAACTGACTTGAGCTTGTTTCACATGGACAAATAAGATAACTGATTACACGGGAGTTTAATTCCGGCTAATTCTACTTCTAATTCCTACTCTACTTCTAATTCCAAAAGACAACTGCCGTGTAATCGCGTAGCATTTTTGGAATAAGAACAGGTATTGTGCTAAACTCCCGTGTAACCACTTAATTTAATTTCAGGAATTGGGAACTAGACTTAGAAT
>JAQIYI010001966.1:0-10409 GCA_034700265.1 Polyzonium germanicum
TACACGCAACAAACGATACGTAGCGCATGTAATCTTGTCGTATCGTATCGGACGCATCGGAGCAGTGGGGCCCGGCCGTAGGCTTACTGACTGTAGGTCTATATGCTGATACCGTACCGTAATGTGTCTAAAAGTACGGTAGGCCTATATGCATGCACATACCGCCGGTATGCATGTATTAAAACATGCGATATGTAAGTGGGCGGAGTCAAAATCCATTTGTAGCCTCGACGCCAAAATCACGAAGAAGTGTCAGGGCCGGTTGATGTGCCTGATGGTTGTTGGCAACGCCAAGAAAATCGATTCCAAAATCGATATCATGATTCACAATTTTCGTCAATGTCTCGCAATGTTGCTCTTTCTTGACTTCTCCCATTTTAATGGAAAATTGGAAAGAAAAGAAAAGGAAAATTATTGGACGAAGGTGAAATGTTAATTGCCGCCGTTGAGTAATAAATTATTGGTCGCTTAAGTCGGGACTGTCAAAGAATTGTCTTAGGCCTAACATATTATAACTTTATAACATAGGTAACATTATAACTTAGGTCGACATATTTTTTGCCTAGCTTTGAAATCTTTAGCTTTATGCTCGGCTTATAAAAAGTAGGCCGGATTGCAAATAAGTTTGAAAGGAATTTAAATTTATTTGCAGGCTTACATGTAGGCCTAAACTAAATTCGCTTTTTCACTTTTGATTTGTCATCAATTTTTGGAATAATTTTTTTCAAATTTCTTTATTAGGCCTATATATACGTGTATTTATTACCCTCCGTAAGCGCCAGACACAAACATAGGACTCAAAAATTAGGCGTTAACAAAGAGAGCACATGCGCACTATGAGGCCCACACAAACAACCAACGCGTAAATACGCCTGCATGTATATGAGCTAGGCCTAATGCCTAATGGCGAACTCCTAGGCCTATTTGTATGATCTCGTTTCGTCTGTGTGGAAATTGCATTAATTGCCTTTCAAATACACGTAACTGATTTCCCTCGAGATTAAACAGCGAGCATGTAAAAACGGAAAGAGAAAAACTTTCTTGCGGCGCTCTTTGAGGGGTAAAGCTAAAGAAAGAAAGAAAAAATGAAATAAATGAGAAGTAAGAAAAAGCAATTCAGCATTTTATGTGAGCGTGAGAAATTGCGAGATATTATTTGCTCGGCTCATTGCAGTGCCGTGCATGGCGCGCCTATCGATTTTGAACGACAGCTGTCCTAATGCGTAATCAATAGTGTTACGTGACGTCACTTAATGACAATTTCTGTATAAAGAAAGTCGACAGGGTGTGGTAAACTAAACCCGTTGGATGATAATGGTGGCGCACAAAACGGCATCCATTGTTTTCTCAAATGCAGAGCAGACAAGAAGAAAGGAAAAAGTGCGTGGAAGAAAAAGCGATCAATTTTAGCCCATTTCTACTCGCCTCGTGCTTTTTAATGTCAATATTTGCTTTCAGCCGCGCAAGCATCGTTCTCAGTCGTCCTGCTCAAAAACAGAGAAATCTAAAAAGGAAATAGGCCTAAAGTATATGCTGTAGGAGAAAACCGTTAAGTGCGATCATCTGACATTTTCAGTGAGCCGTAATTCGGTAAACGCGCGCGTTCGCGAGCATTAAAATAGGCCCATCTAGGCTGTTAACTCACGCGAAAATCGCATCGACGCTAATGCGAAACGCCTTTCTTTATTGCGTGTGACGTCACATTAGTAGGCCTACATGTCTCGACACACCGAGGGTGGGCCTTACTTTGTGTGAGTGCGATGATGCTGATAGGCCTTACGCTATGCGCGCTCCCCTGAGTTCAATTTGTCCAAATGGCGTCGAATATTTCAAATCAATGCGTCATTCAGAGCCTGCAGTCCGCTGCCCCGCCATTTGCAATTTTTTCTTCTCCTGAGCCTAGTTTATTCGAAATGGCATTTCCAATTTCTCATTTGAGTCGATAAGTTCCCACACGCACGCCCTTGTTCTAAGAACGGTTTTTGTTTTGCAAATTTCAATTTCATTTCTACGGTGACCCACAAGAGAAGCGCAAACTTGAGATTTCCACCATTTTCAGCAATTTTACATCAACAGTAGTCAAGTCATGCTTTGCACGTCAGAATTTCCATTCAACTCCATCATTGATCACTCGTGCATTCTCGAGAAAGAACTTGAGAATGCACGTGCGGTCGATACATAGTTTTCAATGGAACGGCTGACTTGAATAAGGCAAGCTCGAGTCGGAGGCAAGTCGAGCAAAAATATTCTTACGATATATCTTAACTTTGTACATATATCTGCGCTTGTTGCTCGCCTTAGGTTGCATTCTAAACGTGCGAAACTCTTAAGTCTTGTAAAGCCTGTAGTAAAAGCTAAAAGATGGATTTGTTGAGCTAAAGCGGAGACCGCTTGCTTGTGCGGCAAAACTTGCCGTTTTGGCCGCGATGCAACTTTTAGCGGTCAGATGCTAAATGCCGCGTTTCAAACCGCATGTGCGGCAGATGCAAGATTTTGAAAATTTAAATCTTGCCACATATGCAAGAGCGTATCTTAGCTTGGCTGGTTTCATTTTACGCGGCCACATCAAAATCTAAGACATAAAGCGTATTCCGATGCACTCAGCAGTTATCAACCGCCTGAAGAAAAAGAAGAAAAAAATGGCCACCGGAAGCGGTTCTGTTGCCTCATAAAAAGCGCTCAAAGCGTGCCAGAAGTTATCTCACTGACGGACCGACGTGCAGACTGACAGGGTGGGTGCGACAGACACGCTTGATGACATCTTTATTAAACATTCCTGTTCGGTCGTCGCCGGTTTCTGGAAGCCCTCGTCTAATTTACGCCGATCTAATGGGAAGCTACGTTACGAAATATTATTTTGCTCTCAATTTCTCCGTAAAATTCTCAATGCGAACTTGTCACGTGACCACTTTTGACCACTAAAGCGGGCCTCACATGCGGCGAATTCGCGACACGAACTTCGTCGCTATCGAACTCGTCACGTGACCTACAGTATTTGGAAGCAATTGTTGAAAACCCGGTTGTGACCTCGTCATAATTCGCCACGAATTCGCTCGTTCGTTTTCATCGACGTTCGCTGTATGCTAATTCCGCTTTAGCATTCGTTGGATAGTACGCTCGTATGTAAGAGTGGGCTAAACGAATTTAAAGGAAAGTTCGCAGCAAATTTCGTCCATGTGAAACCAACTTAATTTAGTAGCATCTGGAAGTTTCGTTTCTTTCTATTGACTTATTAACCGTTAGGCCTATTAATATGGGTTTTTTGTAGTAATTTTTGACAATTTTAATCATTTTTGTTTTTTTCTTCTATCGATCCCCCCCCCCCCCCCCACTCCTCGTTACGCCGCCACTGGCCAGTGAGCGTTGACTGCGTATTGTGTTGCAAAGCACTCAGGCAAGGCATGATTTGGGGGCCGGGGTGAGTGAGTGTCTGATATTGAACGCGTATCGATTAGCCCCGAGGGGAGAGAGGGGAGGCTGTGTGACCTCTAGACTAAGTTTAGTGGCTCCTGCGGAACGGCCATTAACTGAGTACAGAGACCTCTAGGATGTTCGACATGGCAGTCGCGAACCGTGTTGGTGGTGGGGGGAGGGGTACTTTGAACAGATATAGGGATGGACATTAAAAGGGGGAAAGTATTGATATTACTTCGAGGGGCACTCACCCCATTCTCTACGCCCCAGTGTGTTCCTAGGCTCCCCCCTACCCCTTGTATGTACAGTATGTGTGTGTGTAATTGGAATTCACTCAATTCAGTAGAAACGATGGCACTGGATCGATATACGCGTGTGTATGTAGGCCTATTTTCGCAGTAGGCCTAGTTCAATTTCGTTTTCATTAATGGGGGTTGGATGACGCCCGTTATCGATTTCTTCAATTCCTTATTGATTGCTCGGATTATTATTGTTTATTCAAATATAAACTGAAATTGAGCGCGTAGGCCTACTGGCAATATACACCGTGAGTCAGGAAATCTGGCACCCTTTTTAGAAATTTAATAACTCGGGCGCAAATCATCAGATTACTATGAAATTTGGCACAACTGTAGACGGAAGGTTAACTAACATGTTGTGCCTATTTCAATGTGTGGCCACCCAATAGTCCCGACCTCAACCCTGTGGACTATGGCATTTGGGGCGTCATGCAAGAAAAGGTTTACCGAAGCAAAATAAACAGCGCTGATGAGCTGAAAAATCGGATAATGCAGGCTTGGAATGAGCTGGAACAAAGCATCTTAAACGCTGCAGTGCAAGAGTGTCGGATCCGACTAAACGCGTGTGTCGCAGCCGGCAGTGGACATTTTGAACACAAATTGAAATAGGCAAAATGTTAGTTAACATTTCATCTACAGTTGT
The DNA here is from genome assembly GCA_034700265.1 of Polyzonium germanicum. Classification (NCBI taxonomy): domain Eukaryota; kingdom Metazoa; phylum Arthropoda; class Diplopoda; order Polyzoniida; family Polyzoniidae; genus Polyzonium; species Polyzonium germanicum. The sequence goes on from JAQIYI010001966.1 coordinate 4,357, forward strand.
GCCAAATTTCATAATAATCTGATGATTTTTGACCGAGTTAATAAATCTCTAAAAAGGGTGCCAGATGTCCTGACTCATGGTGTATCTATGGATAAACGGAGGTGCATAGACCTGTATCGACGAAGGGTTCAGAATGAATCAATGAAATAGGCCTAAAAATAACAAATGTTGCGCAATGCTATATGCCTTTTATTCAAATAATATAATACTCTGTCCGCTCCTATTGCATTAAAATTCAGCTAGCGCGATAAAAAGTAAATTAAAATACCCAAAGTAGGCATGAATGTAAACGCACTGATAGTTTGGGCTTTTGAAGCCTATTAACAAGTGTAATCGATTCAATCTTAACCGTATAACAAATTGTAACTCATCTAAACATGATTCGATACCTACACGTATTCATTTATTACTTTGGAACACCATGTATCTCGCACGTAGGCTTATTCAAAATGGCGCATATGCCAACATCGATGTTGGAAACACGATGTTACGCACAATGACCTTTCGGTTCCGACCTCTTGTCCCTTAAAGGGGGACTCCAGTAAAGGCTTAATTTGAATAATTTCCATAACAAATAAGTTGAAATATATATTGACTATATAGATAAGCACAAAAAACATTACATTCACATCGCATACAAGGATTCGAACCCACAGCTGCATGTTGAGGCATTACTGACCTCTGGCGCATGCGCGTTACGTGGCAGCGCAGTTTTGTCTTTCCAAAAGTGCACCGGAAAGAGACTGGAAAGTAGCAACAAAAAAAATGCGCCAAATTCAAACAGACGATTTCATTCGAATAAAATCTGTTAATTATTGAACAAAACTCAAATTGAATACATTAATACAACTAGGCCTAGGAAGTAAACAAAACGTCAAGCTAAACTGGCGCGCCCCTTTAAACCATTGGGCGATGTGGGTAGACCAGCGCTCCTGTGGCTTCCATCTTGACAGCTACGGCTTGAGCGTTGGCCGCCAGGGATTTCAATGTAGATTTCGGTGAAAAACAAACGTGACTTCTGCTAATGGTTAATGCGAATGGAAAGTGGGCGTGGCAATACGACGACTTGGATGGAAAGCTGGCGTGCACTTGACATCATAGTGAAGTTTTTTATAATTTATTTATTTCATTTGTGCCTGGTTAATAACGAGGTTATAAGCACACTGGGGTTATAGTTGCATTCGCACTGGGCCTATAAAATTTCTATCACGTCACGTGTGAGTGACGTCATTTCGGTTTCAGCTTGCATTCGTTGAACGGTGAAACCGAAATTTGTGAATACGGAAACTGGAATTTTTTTCCGCTTTCAGTTTTTCTGTTTTCGGTTCGCCTCTGAACCCGTCTTTGGTCCTGCCTCGCCGTTAGTACGGTGGCCCAGGTGGATAATGATTTTTAAAAAAATATTTTCTCCTGCATTTTTTTCTTATGGCCTAAAAAGGGCTGAATGCAGGTCTATTGAGTTGAATTGAATTCACTAAAAGTAATTCTTCAGACAAGTTAAACCAAAATAATTTTTGGAAAAACTTTCAATTTACCGTATATTCTCATAGGCTTTGGCCTTAATGAATTAAAACGCTTTTTGTTGGCGCGTACAGCTTGCTATTGAACCAGTGAACTCGTTGAGGACACTAGGCCGCCATATCGCATTAACGACTTGTAACCATTTTCGCAAACTTTCAGCGGAAGTGCATCATCGCTTTGAGCTGCCTGCCTGCTCAGGCAGGCGGTTGGGGGCCTCATTGTTAAAGCGTCGTCGTCGTCGTCGGCGGCACTAGTGCGTGAGCCAAAAATCAATATAAATGCAAGTGACGGAAAATGCTTTCAATAAAAAGCAACAACACTTTTTTGTTTTTCGCTCTTTGCTTGAATGAGCTTAATTTATGAAATTGATGTTTTCAAAATGGAAGAATGGGCCGTGCGCGCGCTTGCTTGCCGTAAGTCATCATCATCATCGGCGGTTTTGTCTACGCAAAAATTCTCGCTCGATTGCATTTCAGACGCGACAACGACATTTGCACGCAAAACGTCTTTACTTTGGACGCGCGCAAACATCCGCCATCGACGTTTGACTCGACGCTCAGTTTGCAACTCTGCGCAGCGTGCGCTAGACGCCTCTTTACTAAGTCGCGCCTGCGTGTTGAGCGTTAAATCCTCTCCTTCGTTAGAAGTTGGATCCATTGAACGTTGAGCGCGTGGTCAAGCGTTTCTTTTTAACGCAGGCTTGGCCAATTACTTTAAACTTGAATGACGCACGACAGAATTAATGCTCAAACATAACGCATAGCGCGCCATCGTAACAGCCCTTATTCGACCTTATTACAAAGGAGCGTGTACGCTAAACCGGTACGTGGAAAGTTAGATTGAGTTCAACTTCCAAATAGGGGCTTTCTATAATAAAATGACCGCCAAATGACGTTAACGTGAGCATTTGATGGGCGCTCCGCAGAACCGTAAACAAAACAACGGTGCAACATTTAAGCATACGATTTCTGCTAGCTCGTTAGACGTAGGCTCACTTATTTAATTAAATATGCAAAGTTGAGGTCGTTGAAGTGAGTAACCTAAAAGGGGAGGACCAGTTTTTTGTCCAGATAATTTTGTCTTCTTAATTAAGTCATTTACAAACCGTCTTTGTGTTTTCTGAACTTGGTATATATACAGAAAGGCTTATTTTGTTATCATTTATTTTTGTGGGTGTTTTGTCAGACGTCACCATGAATGGAATGGACACTCAGACGCAGCAGAATGGCACCCTACACAACAACTCGTCGCAGACTGGGGGCAACATGGAGGACAGCAAGACCAATCTCATCGTCAACTACCTTCCGCAGACCATGACTCAAGAGGAGATCCGCAGCCTCTTCTCCAGCATCGGCGAAGTCGAGTCGTGCAAATTGATCAGAGATAAAGTCACAGGTAAACACGCACTATGAACACGCTCACGACGTGCACTAAATTTACATACATGTATTTGTACCCGCACGCCTGTCTGATTCATGGCTGGTATATCACTACTGCTTTTGAGACATCTCTGACGTTATACCTGCGTACGTGAAAGCACCTCATGATGTCATCAAGCGCTCCAGAAAATGGATGCCGTTTCATGACGTCATAAGACTTTCACGTTCGCTACGCTATAATGCTGCGCAGAATCGTAAACTAAGCATGACTCAAAGCGTGCTACTGATACCAACCTCGGTTTCATATCTGTTTCTGTCTGCCTGGTTGTCTGACTGTAATTTGGCTTCTCCTTCTTGTAGTGCTTTTATGATTTTTTCAATCTTTATATTAACCCTCTTAAAGAGCCATTAATGACTTTATTTTAATTAACCCAAAGATTAGGCGCAAATGTCAATCTATTTTCTAGTGCGTGTTCATGTCACGAGTAATGATCCGCAATCGCTTATTAAACCGATGAAGATTATCTAGGCGTAAACGTCTGCGTGAACACTTGAGCCGGAATCAGCCGAATCACTAATGCAAATCTCAGACCTGCCTCGAGTCAAGACACCGGTTATGAAGGGAGTTACAGCCAAAATTAAGTATAATCTCTAGTTCCGCTCGCACCTCTCGATCTTCGTATTAAGCACTCACGAATTTTGACTGCATTCTCCCTTCATGACCGTAAGTTGCTAAAGCTGTCTTGACTCGACAGGTCTGAGATTTGCATTAGTGACTCCGTCCCAAATAGTTGGACGTCATTTGTAAAACGCACAATAAGCCAATGCGTGGGCAATTTGGCCTACTACGAGTATATGCCAGTCGTACGATGTGAATCAGGCTTAAAATAAATATAATTTAAGAAGAAAAAATAAGCAAACTAAAAGTGAGACAAAAGAAAAAATGTCTTAACTCGCGTGTGTATGGATTGCATTGCAGTGCGTTTGCCAAGGCTTAAAGAAATGGAAATCAGTAGGTAAACAGCCAGTAATTAAAATAGCTATGGGGCAATTAAAATCAAGACTCGGGGGGGGGGGGGCGAATAACTGAGTGCGTGGGCGGAGGACGTACGGCATTATTCAAACATTGCCCGGGCCTGTCTGTTGGAGGTAAAGAACAAACAGCTGAGCATGCATGATCCGAAGCGTCATAGCCGAAAATTGATTTGCATATTTAATGTTGGCTCCAGCGTCGCTAGGCCTAAGCTCTATCGAGTGCAAGCGGGGGTGGGTGCATTTGAATTGCAGATGAGATGCGAAGCGCGTCCGTCCATGTGAAGCAATCAACCAACCAGCCAATCAAGAATAGGCCTAATTTTTTTCTTATTATATTTCTTTATTAATTCAGCTATAAAATAAATAGGCATACGTTCGTTTGTTCAGGGCGTTTGAGCAAACAAGAAAGCGCAGCGGTAATGAAAATAGCCTAGCGCAAAACAGATTCAGGAGCTTCACTTCTGTATTGGTTCAATAGCCTGCACGCCTATTTCCATTCGTTACGCATTCTGATGACGCGTTCACAGTATATTTATAACAAACGCGTTCACAGTATGGCCAAATAAAATCCTTTCAGGTAATTCAATACAAAAATTGGTTTTTCAACGTGGCGTGTTTTTACTTCAGTTTATAGTTTTAGCTTTTACTGTGAATGCGACATTAATGCAGTCAGATTTCTATTAAGAAACAAATGATAATTAAATTTCATTTTTCTTTAATTTTTTTTGCAGCTCAATGGTTAGAGCATTCGACCCGTTATCAGATCACATTGATTCAATATGAGGTTAATAGTTTTAAGTAGGCCTAATTTAAAATCAGATTTTCTTCCATATCTTCCATTTTCTTCCCCCGCCCCTCCTTAGGCTTCGGCTCGGCTTCAAAATGGCTACCCTGACGATGGGGCTGCATGATCCTAATTGTGAAATCTTTCTTTTGTACTCCATGATAATATTATGAACCATCGAGCAGGAGGAGGACAATGGAGCTGACGCAGTCGTGCTTTTTTGTTTCTTTTCAAACACAAGAAGGATCGATTTATCCATCTGGACCCAAATGTAGGCCTACATGCGAGTTAGGCTTACATATCGATTTGTCCGCTTGGTTTCGACAAGTACTTTGCGTGAACACATCAACACAACATTCACCATGAAGGCCTATGCGTTTATAATAGCCTGACGTCACCTGATTAGGTCTCATGGGTCTGTAGTACGTCTGGAGCGAAACGAGCGTCCGTCCGTCTGCCTCGCGGCAAAAAAAAAAGATGGCGTCGATCTTGAATTACAGACAAATAGTCGCTCGTGTATCGAATTCGCGTCTTAATTAAAGCTAGACGCGGATTCATGAAAACTCGTTGCCACGACTTAATCCTCGTCATCATTCGCTTCCTCTTCTATTGCAGCAATTGCGAGGTTTATTTTTTATTTTCCTATCGTTTTAAATGGCATTTTAAGTCGCCAAAGATCTTCTCTGCTCGGATAATTCTCCCCGCTCACGACCACCCCCAATGCTCGCGATTGTTTAGGCCGGGGCTAATTTCCATTTCTCAGCTCTCTGAGCTTAGTTAAAGCCATTTGGATTTTCCAAAAGGAAATAAAAAAAATACTGAACGGAAATGTGCTGAGTTCGTCTAGACCACGTTCACTTTAGGATGATTGGAAAGTGCGAGCAAAAACGCGGCATTTAAAAAGTTCCCTCATTTTGAGTGTAAAAAAATAAAATCCAACTAACCTAAATTAACCTAGATTAATCGACTAAAAATAGCTCAAATAGCGCAATTGTCTGTGTGTAACCAGTATACAAATCTTTATTTCTCGTTCGATTTTAAAATTTCTTTTTCCCAAAGGTTGAGTAATAAATTATACATTTTTTACCGCCGCTTGCAGTCACCCGCGATTAATAATATAGTTACGGGATGGTTAAAAAACAAGTTACCCGTCATGAAACGCACCGATAAGGCCAAGTCGGTAATTGAGAGCGACTAATAATCACTAATGCAAATCTTAGACCTGTCTAGAGTCAAGTCGGATTTAGTAACTCCCGGTTATGAAGGGTGAACACAGTCAAAATTCGTTAGTATGCGATCGAGACGATGTGCGTGCCAAACTGCAGATGTTAACT
>JAQIYI010001967.1:0-10407 GCA_034700265.1 Polyzonium germanicum
AGGGGGACGAACCCACGAGACTTCCTTAAGCCCCACCAACTTTAATAGATGGCCGGCAAGGGGTTCGATCCTGAAAAGGTTGGATTGGGTGGGACCATTTGGGCGATGGCCGTAACCACTGCGCCACGCCAACACTAGACAGAACTAAGGGTTCAACTCTGATTTTTCATGCCTTTTCAACGGGATTGTTTAGAAAGATTTTTAATTACGGTATGTTTCCACCACGTGACAGGCGCCGCATTACTAGGATTATTTAAATGACTTATTTATTTGAATTAACTAGGCCTACTAGGATTATTTGTTTACCTAGATTAGTTGAATTATTTAATTGAATTATTTGTTTATTTGAATTGACTATTAGAAATTTTTTGAGTGCCTACCTGCAATTATTTGAATTGTTTAAATTATTGATTAATTTAAATTAATTGAATTATTGATTAATTTAAATTAATTGAATTATTTATCTAGCTAATTTTAATTAGAATTACAATTATCAAATTATCAACACACATAAAACAACTGTCAAATTAGATATTTATTAATTTGGTGTTCTCAGTGATTGCCGAACTTTAAAATTGTTGCCCATTAAAATTGAAGGTTTCGCAATCACTGATAGCCGCACTTGATAGCAAAAAATACAAAATAAATCCCTTTAATTGTCCAAGCGAGCTAAGGACTCGAAGCAGACTCAAATCTTCTCTATTGTTTTTGCAGGTGCGTTTGAGCTTTACGAAAATACACTCATCTTGCACGTGACACTGCCGCACTGCGTTGATTTCTATATTACTGACACAATAAAAAGGGTTGTGCGCATTACTGAATTTTGAGCTGAGTCCATTAGACACGAACTTAAACGAAAAAATTAAGGGCAATGAAAAAAGGCGTGGCCAGAGAGTTGCGACAGACCATCTGGCTCCGCCTCTTTTAACACGGCCTTCGCCGTGTATATTATCTCGACACTAGAAAACACTTTGGAGTTTCACACAAAGATAGACCGCCCTTGGTAATTCTGGAAAAGCTTTTCTTTGTCACTGATTTTTAAAACTTTTATCTACGAAAAATTTCCGTTTTTTTTTTCTCTTTGTTCTCCCACCAACAATTCCTGGTTGTAGGCTTAAGCGTGGCTTACATTGGCACCGGAAATGGTAGCACTTGCCAGTCGCCATTTTTTTTGTGTTTTTTGTCTTTGCTCTAAGAAACGACGCACTGATGCATCCGAATGTGTTTTTTGTTTGTCGGAAAAAGAGAATTTAAAAGGCGTAGTGAGACAGTACTAAGCCTATATACAATATACTTGCTTTTCTCAGTGTGCTTTACCAATAGAATACGTAGGCCTAGTTCACCATTGCATGACCAAAGGAATGTACTACTGTAGGTCCTAGCTGGGCCTACACTCTCCAAGTGAAAAAAGGAAAAAACTAGGCCTACAACTTGACATCTAATAAGTTTTCAATAAAAGACCTTTTGAAAGCTGAAGCTGTGCTGCTGCTGCATGTGTGAAGGACGACGAGGCTCAGAAAACTAGAAACACATTTTGCTCACTTTTGAGGAGCCACAAAAAGCAAGCAAGAGGACGTAAAAAAGAAAGCAAAAAAAAAATTAAATTTTATAAAAAACTGCTGCAAACCAACTTGACATCACAAATTGAAAAGCGGGTTGCGTTTGATGCTCTACGTGAGCGACTCGAGCTAATATAAACGCAACCCATTGTGCAGAGAAATATTCCCGGAGGATCCTTAAAGGCAAAAAAATATATATGTGTCTATATAAATAGAAAGAAATATAATGGCTGCATAGTGAATTTAAAAATTAAAGTGGACCCAACATAGGCCCATATGCCTTTGTTTAAAATAAATCACTCAAATTGAACTAACAAGAACATGTATGTTAAACCCAGATTCCTCTCTCCAACAGTAGTCCTATTTCATTGTTCCCGGGCAAAAGTGAGCAAAAGCAGACGACACTGCATTTTGAAGCCTGAACTGAAGTTAAAACGTTAGATTGGGTACAATGAGAATGACACTAATGATTAAACCTGGATTTATTCGAGCGAGCGAAGGTAAATTTAATAATTATTAAATTATCATTTTTATTTCCGCGAGTCTTAAAGGCGCGTGAATAGTAAAAGCCAAAACTAGAACCTGCATTGCTAGAGTGTGCATATGTTAGCTTGCATTGAAATACATTACGGTTTGATATCTTAGCTTGTACTGTGCAAAGGCGTAAAATAAATCCCTCTTGAGACAGACCAACTGCATAGGAAACATTGGATGAAGAGGACAAGTCTCAAGTCGTGTTCAAGCTATTTTCTTATAACGATACGTTTGGCGCTTTTTAGCTCCAGAAATTTAATTTTTTTTCAGTCTTAGATTCGTCACACTCTTGTAACGCGAACACACTCGCTCGCTCGCTCGCCCGCCATCAATTAATTAATTATTTCGGTTACTAGAAAAAGCTGACATTGTGAGAGTGAAGCCCACATTGACGGCTCGACTTAATAGAATCTATGTTAGTCCCATCAGATGGACAGGTGGCACAGACAAAGCAAATGAGTGAGAGAAGAGCCGGAAGACCTAAGGGCCTAATCAAAGAGACCTTTTTCCCTTATGCTGAGAAGGGGGGTATATGCCAACAAACACAGACAAGTGACCGCTGCTACCAAAGGAACTGCATTAACAAAGAAAGAGAAGAAAGAAAAAAACCAAGTTTGACCAACTTAAGATCTCAACTTGATATCAATTCCACCATTGCCTCCCCCTCCCCCCCGGCTATAATTGTCTCATCAAGTGACTGGTCAATCGATCTTATCATTGTGAATGCGATATTGGCAGATGGATTTACTTGCCTTATAAATATTTCATTGGTAGACCATTTACTTGGTATCGGAAAAAACGAAATAAAAGAAATAGTCGTCGTGAAAGAAGAGTGGAGACGATTTCTACAGGGTGTGTTTATTGAATTCACACGCGCACCTCGCTTGTCGCTCATGTGGAAGCGATTTTAAAGGCAATCCTTTTTATATTTTTATTCTTTCAACAAGGCATTATTTAATTTTTTTTATTATGTACTGTAGATCACGCTAATTACGTTATTATTCGAGTGCCATTCAAAAGTCAAAAGCCAATTAAACTAATTTAGGGAAAAAGCACCGTAAAAATCATTTAATTGGTGTTTCAGTCGTCTTCACCGTCAATTTCACATGGAATCAAGTTATTTTATCTACGGGTATTTAAAAATGCAGCATTTGAAATGAAGTTGGCTTTTAACGTTGAAGCTACACACAAACACACACAAGTGTAGGTCTGCATGTGTAAATACGAGCCATTGCGAGTCGTCGACAATCGAACGAGTATCATTAATTCACCATTATTGATTCGATTATTGATTCGCGAAGCCAAGAAGAAATGGAGGGAGATTAGCATATCAAACGAGTAAACGACTCTGAAACGAGCCAAGTTGAGTGCGGCGTTCACCGTGGGGAAACGGTGAAATAACGATCCGCGCAGACAGAAAAGGAGGAAGAAGACCGTTTGACACAACGGTTCTTTAGAGGGAAAAAAGCAAGTAGGCCTAAAGAAAAAGAAAAGTAAAAAAATCCAAAGAATTCACGTGTTGATTAATGTCTCCCCTAAGATAGAAAGTGGCGAGGTTTGTTAGCTCGTTAGCGGCAGTAGAAGAAAAAAAGAAGAAGAAAAAGATGAGAAGAAACAAAACATTTTCTAAGTTCTTTTTGAGAAGCAGAAAATAAAGTTTTTCACATTGATTTGTGACGCAAGCGTGTCACGTGCTAGTGGCTTTAAAGGGGAAGCGAAAATGAGTTGACTTTTTTTAGTTTTAGATTTCTCAAATTAATTTATTTCCAAATATAATATTTGTTGTAATTTTAGATTTTTTTAATAAAAATGCATATTCTTTCTAGCTATTATTTGAAATAAAAATAGGGTAACCCTCACTTCCGGTAAGCGATGTGTGCTTCATCGAGAAAAAGCGTCCCAACGTAACACTCCATATCGTGGTCCAGGTGGCACTCTCTCGGCGTCTCACGTGACACACACGTCGTGCGCCTTCCATCGCAGACATTAATGGGGCTTCGTATAGGGGACCCCTATATTCAAAATGGCGCTTCCCGTGAGAGAGGTTGAAGGCGCGTTTGATTCAGCATAGAAAGGATGAAAAGAACGATAGAAAATAAATATATTATCGTTGAATGTCGTCGAATAAGGCGCTTCATCTGAAGAAAGCTGAGTTTTTGCTTTGAAAAACGGTACTGTCGTTTCTCCTTCAAGTGTGCAAAATAATTGGTCGTCTGTTTTTGCCCAGTGTCGCCAAGTATTTTTTTTTCCACCGCGGAAGCAAAAAGGGAAAACTGGTCTCCACTCGCTCGCACAGACGACGAGCTTAAATAATCAATTTTTTTAATTCCCCGTGATCGATAATCATTATCGATTGGCAAGTATGATAATTAAAAAATAAAAGAGTGAGCGAAGGGAGAGAGAATGGGAGAACGGAAGCAGGCTTAACAATGCGAATTCATTTGAGCAAATAGGAGGGTGTGCGTGAATAACACTTGACTGGTTTCTCATCGAAAACATTATCCATGCTGCACTGCGATTGACGTTTTGTGTCCCCCCCCCCAATTCCTCCCTCATTTTCCCTCCTTCCTACATCATTATTATGCATTTCCAGAGATTTGCATTTTTTTCTTCTTCTTCTCTTTCCCTTTTAAATTTGACATTTTACAATATCGCAATAGGCATAGGCCTATAGATTGTGTATATACACGCATATACAACAAACAAGAGCGTTGTTTCTTCGGAAGCTAAGCTGAGAGATGCGTCTTAATAACGTAAAGGGATTTCTGCAGCAGCAACGAAATAATAATAATAAAAAATCTTTCCTTTAGGCCTCAGCAGAATCACGTGATCTCGCTGCAAATCGCACACAGTGGATTATTATTAAGATAGAAGATATTTATAAAGAGAGAAAGAAACAAAAAGTTTGTTGAACTGAGCGTGTTTAGCATTCAACCTCGACGTTCAGGATAATTCCGTTTACGGAATTATTACGATGGGATCAAAATATCAACACAGACATTCGAGCAAACCGATAGAAAGCACCAGTAGGCCTAAGTAGTATTAGGTTTAGCCCAGCTCGTATTTCGTTATGATTAAACTCAGCAGAGTACTTTGGGCTCAGGGCACTGCCTCTAAAGGGGAAGAACTTGAAGAAGCGAACCGATTTTAACAAAACAAAAACTCAAAAGTGTTTGTTCGATCAGAAGAACCAATTGCATAATGAATAAAATTTTATTATTTTTTTTATTTTTCTTCTTCTTCTTTTAAAATACTAGCGTCTCCTTTTTTTATTTATTTTTTATTTTTATTTATTGCGCGAAAAGCGAGCATCGTCGCCGCCATCTTGTATTTTTTATTTCCATTCAATTCCGGTTGATTTCCTTAATTAGGTGTACGATAATCGAGAGCGCATGACGTGTGTCACGTGGCGCATCTCGATAAAGCACAAATCGCTTACCGGAAGTGATGGTCCGGTATTTTATTTCAATTCGAATAAATGCTCAAATGTTTATAAACCAACGCATTTTAGACAGGTTTTTTCAGTTTTTCTACAAGCAATCAATTTTTATATTTTTCTACCCGAATGGGGGCTCAAGCCCCCCATAGTAGGCCTACCGACAGCCCTCTAACCCCTTTTTTTTTTTTTTTTAAAGTTGACATTTTAAGCCTTCTCGCAGCAAACAGTAGCGTAAAATGACGTGACTGTGTCCACAACGAAAGCATCGATCGATCGCGTTCAAGAAAAGTCTGATATTAAGGGCAAAGGCACTAGATAGTGAGCGCCATCTAGTGACAGCATTTGACAACAGTTGATTTTAATGATTTCCGTTTTGCCCGGGCAAAATAGTGGGCAAAAGAACAAAAGTGGACAAAATTCGGACGAAGACAGATTTATTTTGCGCAGGTAGCCTGAACTTAAATTATAAAGCATTAAAAATAGCGTAATAGTAGAATGATGACTATGGCGTTACTGAATGTGCGGAAAAAAAACCGGAAGCAATTAAGTTGATTTCATCATTTTCATTGTATTATTACGCAATTTTTAATCTTTCCAATTTTAAGTTTTCGAAGCTACTTTGGTGTTTAAGTATGCGAAATAATTCGTCGTCTGCTTTTGCCCAGTTTTCCCCGCCATTTTGCACGCCGGGCAAAACGGAACGGTCATTTCCGATTAAAAACTGGCCTAACACCGAACATATACGAGAAGAGGTCACCATCATAGATTCATAGTTCAGCACGGAACAATACGCGAAGCTAATTACGTTGCAGACAAAATTCGCCGCGTCCATTTGCGCTGCAAACGTGCTGAGTGTGCGTCGTCGAGAATAAAGCTGGATTCCCACCAGACGCTATTGCGCCGCGCTACGTCAGTGGTGCTGAGCGCTACACAAACGTCATGAAATGGGCGTTCGATTCCCATCAGCCAATCCAACATGGCGACGTAAAATGTGTGACGTATTTCTCATGAAGGGAGCTCGCGTGGCTCAGTTCGTCAGAGCTCGCTTCTACTCCTGACCATTGGGGGTTAGGGTTCGATTCCTTCCTGTATCCATTCGGTGTTTGTCTTGTCGCTTGGTTCTGCTAGGGCCTAGGGGTCTGTAATTGGGTCCACAGGACCTGTTGGCCCCGAAATCCTATCATTATGACGAATTCGTTCTCAAATGTTTGCCTATTGCGTCGGGCGTGAGCTTGGTGGGAATCCAGCCTTAGAACAAGACTTGTCGGCCGAAATAATCAACGACGCCGGACGCAATAACGTCGGGCGAAGGAGGGCGTGACGAACGGATTAGAAGACATTAAATATATTCGAATCGCGGGGGCGAACGCAAGTCCGAAAACTTCAAATCCATCTCCAGAGGCATTTCACGCTTAATAAACAGCGTAGAGTAGCCAGGCATGCAGGCACGTTATATCGTCATTGTGCCCCCCCCCATATCACAGTCATTTCAGGCGCTCGGCCAACCGAGCCTAATGCGCATTCTCTGAATGCAAATGAGATATGAAATTCATAAACTGGTGCCAGACGTCAATCATGAATTTTTAGTTTTTTATCTGTATGTTTCAAGAATATATGGCCAGGGAGGGGTCAACATATTTAACTTAGCGCGTATATAAATCTCCGGAGCATTATAGGAATAATAGCACGTCACCTGCGAAAGCTAAAACATGCATCTGTTGAGCAAAGACACGCCAAAGTCTATTTTAACTTCGGCTCGTTTTATTTTAAAAGTCCACAGTAAAATTCAAAGAAATATCCACAAGCAGAGGCAAAAAAGTTGGCCATTTTTCGCCACATGTTTTTGCTTCAAGTTCTAGTTTTAGCTTTTAGGCTGCTGTCAGACTTTTACTTAGGAAACAAATCTCATATGCAATTGGAATCCGAAGCAAATCTGATGAAGGGGTAGAAGTGTAAACAAAACCCTTTTAAAGGATAGCAATCAATCATGGAGCAAATATGAAAGGAAATAAAATTCGATTTATTTTATTTTAAAGGGGAGCGACCACGATTTTCAAAACAAACGCTCGTTCGATCAAGCACCATTTGATAAGACATCATCCATGAAAAAAAAATTGATTATTTCATCCCTTTCATGTTTTACGCGCAATCAAACACGTTACGCGAAAAGCGCATGGACGCCGCCATCTTCATTTTGGAATACGATCGACTTCCTGTTTTATTTGATTAAAGTCTACCGTCGAAGGCGCATCACGTGCGTCATATGAAACGCCAAAGAGCGAGTGAGTGTGTGGCTTAGTTGGTTACAGCTCGCTCCAACGTCTGACCACTGGGGGTTAGGGGTTCGATTCCTTCCTGTATCCATTGGGTCTGTCTTGTCCCTTGGTTCTGCAACGGCCTAGGGGTCTGTAATTGGGTCCACAGGACCTGTTGACCCCGTTATCCTATCATTATCATTATCACATAACGTTTACCGGAAGTGATGGTCCCCCATCATGCTAAAAATGTACATTTTGATTGCGGAAAAAGCTGTCACAATGAGCTGATGTTCTTTACTAATAAAGTGATCGGGATAAACAAAAACTCAAACAAATTGTCTTTTCTCCCCTTTAAACTTTAAGTTGCAGCCTTGAAGAAAAACTAAAAATCCAACTCGTAACTTCTGCATGGAAAAATCGCAAACAATCGATATTAATGCATTTTATATGTGATATTGTCGTTGTTTGGAAGCAAGCTATACGTTGAACAATGGCGCAAGCATAACGGAAAACTATTGGGTGGCCCTCTTGAGTTCGCTCGTTCGGCGTCCTTTTGTCAATGAAAAACAAAAGGTTGACTGTTGTTTGGCTTCTGACTGTCAATGGACCCGAGCTAAAAATGCAGGCACAGATCGCAGGACCCGACAAAGAGGACGTACGCGCTGCGCATGTTTCCTTTGTGTTTTGTCCTCCGTGCGTTTCCTGCATGGCCACAGTAGGCCTACAGTAGATCCTCGGGAGCTTCATGATCTTCATCAAACAAAACATTGTTTTTTGGGTTTTTGTTTGTTATCATCAACGGTCACCGCATATTACACTATCTGCGCAGTAAAAACGCTATAGGCCTACATGCATCGTCGTTCCCGCGATTGGTCGCACTAATATGAAAACATTATTGTAGGCCTAGCAATCGTTAATGGCAACTAGGACAGATTTAGATCAAAATGCGGTTATCCCTTATTTCATAAGTCAAAGACCAAAGAACAATATATTTCCTAAAACGTCTTTTGTTGCAGCCACGTTTTGCCCTTCAGGAGAGTCTAGCATGAAGCATTAATGGCAGCATTTCAATTCGGCAAACAAAATGGTGGAAGATAAGAAATGAAACAAAACCTGAAGCAGGGTTCACATGGAAGAATTTGCCACGAATTTCACGCTAATTCGTTACGTGTGGCCACGTGATGAAAATCGTGGCAGGCGGCGGCCAACGAATTCGTTCGTCAAAGTTCAAACAGTTGAACTTTGGTCGCGAATTCAACGCATAAGCACCCGCCGATACACCATGTAATATTTTATGGCTTCACTTTTCGCCGCTAGGAGCGCTGCGGTGTTCAATACTAAAACACAACCGTGTTTCCCTTTGTTTGCACGTCCGCAATGTTAACTCAATGAGAGTGTTTCCCTTTCAAGGCGGCTAGCAGACGAAGCTCATTTCCGGTTTACATGGTGTACATTGACTCGTGAGTAAGTGTGAAAGAACCTCATCAGAGCTATCTTATGGCCCGCCCACGCGCTCGTTCAGTATGCACGTGACCAGTTGACCTAATCATGTCAGCATCGCATGAATAATTAGGCCAGCGCACACCATGGATGACGATCTTCATATCCAACGACTTCGCAAAGACATTCTCATCTTTCTGCACGGAATTCATCACCTCAACTAACTTAAACTAGGTTATTTGCACGCACTACTAATAATTTCCGGACAAAAGAGTGTCACGCACGACTTAAAGGGCTATTCAAGATCCGTTTGACGTTTTTTTTTATACATTTACGCATTAATGTTTGACAAATGTTCGTTTTTCGAAAAGTCTTCAAAGTCCGAAAACTTGAAGGCAGAGAAATTAAAAAAATTAAAAAAGGACGTCCTGCGGAAAAACGCGATATCTCGGGAACGGTTTAGGGGAACTAATTGTTCTAAAATGCTATGGATTCACAAAAGACGGTGCTTGAGGGCTATCGCGATGGCGCGATTGATAGGGCGACCAATGTTTTTTGAAAAGTCTTGGAATTCGAGAAATGAAAACATCGTGTTCGTATCTATATCGTATGTGTGGTACATCGATGTCGTAACCAACATCGATGTCTTCTGTCGTTGCTTTCGTACAGAATGGACGCATGTTCACATCGTTCCATTAAAATAAACCCTAACCTCAGGTCTGGATTCTCTTTTTCCTAATGTACTCAACGCTAGCCTAGCTCTAGTTCAGCTACCTGCGTCAGCAGTTTTGATTACTGTGACCTACGAATCTTCCGTTTCGTCACACTATAAAAAAAATCAAAAATCGATTTCAAAGAAAAATCCATTGTTTTTGTACTCAATATGACTAAATTTAGCAAAACACGTCCAAGCTAGTGAAATCGCATACTGTTACATGAATACAAATTGCAGGTGTAATTCTCTACGCGCATAAACGAGATTACGGAGCTCTAAGAGAAATATAAATTCACTATTTTGGCCCATTTCCTAAGTTATTCATTTTACAGCAGAGTACTTTGGCCGAAATAAAATAAAAATGTAAACGCTTTTTTACTTGAAAAGCCTATTTTATTTTTTTTAAATATTTTTCTCTAAAGGAAGGAATAAATACAAAAACTTTAAATAAAAAATCTCTTT
>JAQIYI010001968.1:0-10406 GCA_034700265.1 Polyzonium germanicum
GTCGTCCTCTTGAAGTGGACGCCTCGAGGCACCGACGACCTCGTCACTCTCTTCGTCCTGTCCGTCGTTTGGGGCGTAGGAACGGGCGTCTGGTTTCCGTCAACTTACGGTAGAGATTATTTATTCACAAAAAGCTCAAGCTGATGCGCTTCAGCTTTTGCTAGTGCTTTAGCCCCGATTGGCAGTCACGTCAAGTGCTGTAAAAGCTGAAAGCGGGCTCGTTTTCTTGTTGTAGTTTTTCAGCTCGTCTATTATAATTCTCCAAGCTTTTTTGTCGCTGTGTTTCCATCTTCAGCTTTCATCAGCATCGTGCTCAAAGAGAACATGGAGGCCGCCTTCTCCAACTTCTATCTGTGGAACAACCTGGGCTCATCCATCAGCTACGCTTGGAGCTTTCAGCTGTGCGTCCACACCAAAGTCTACCTGCTCATGTCCATCCTCGTGGTCGGCGTCGTCTGCTATCTGTGCGTCGAGCTGCACAGTTACGTCGTGTCGACGAGAGTGGATCGCGGCGCTGAAGCTGACGACCATCCCGACAAGCGGCTGCGATCAAAGACGTAAGTCGATCTAAGGACCTGCCTGCGCAATAAATTCCAAGCAAAAAGTCGTCTCATGTGAAACCCGCTTAATCTTCGCGACTGCGACCCTCCGATTTCTTGGCTGATGACTGATGAGTGATGACTTCAGATTAACTTGAGCAATGACACTTATTTAATTTGCGCGTTCTTGAGTCAAATTAGTGCTTCAAAAGCAACGTAATCTCTAATTGGCTGCGTTGCGTTTTAAAGCCAGTTTACGTCGAACGGACATCTTAAATATGCACCGTGTGCGTGTGTTGGTTTATAATTGTGCCATTCTCACTCGCAGTAGTCGAATATTCGCGTTTGGTTTTATTTGGAGAAAATTCTGGGTACGGGTACGAGAAATCTTTTTCAAGAATAAATACTAGATATTTTTTCATAAAACGCGGTTTATCCAAAAAATCTTTTGAGATTTGTACACTACGATATTTATCGATATTCTGTAGATTCAGATTAATCGATATGCATGCTGCATTGCTTACACAGGAACTATTATACTTGGCATTTCGAGGGAAGCCTAAATATGCGGCTGGAATGGCGGATACAGGACTCCTTCACGGCTTCCTTCAAATTATGAATGGAAAAACCAAAATGGTTTTTGGTTTTTCCCTAAAACCATCGTGGTTTTCAGGGTGCGTCCTGTAAAAACCAAAAACCACTTGTAGCTAGTGCCATCCCTACTTCAAATATTAGCTACCGGGTATACACAATGTAATATTTTGTAGCAACCCTGTTTCCCAATCATGGCGGCTACTCAATGTCGATTCAATGGCAAAGTTTACTTTTAATGGCGTATAGCAGACGACGACGCTCATTTCCGGTTTACATGGTGCGCTATATGACAAAAGCTCATTTTTGTCAATTGGTCAAGTCGTCACGGTCATTTAGGAATAGTCACCTTTATTTAGTGCTGTGTGTGTCGGCCCTGTACAATGTAGTATTTGATGCACATTTTATTTCATTATGTTTTTATTTTAAGAATTTCCAGGGTCAACAGGGCCAATTGACCCTGGAAATGTACAATATATCAAATACTGCAAGCTGTCCAAACAAGTTCATTGACGAACGGAAGTGCCCTTCAGTATTATACAGTATAAATAATAATGCTCGAGTGAATCTCCAAATATTAATGGCACGACAATGATCATTGAACGTTGACCTTTATCACGTGATCGTGTGTTGGCCAATCGTTGCAGCTGCATGCCTGTTTGAGCCTAACAAAGTAAATCGCATTGAGCCCATTGAGTCGATCGTCTGTCCTTGTGTGTCCCTGACTAGGCCACACTTTCGTTTTATTTATTTCTTTCAAACTTGTGCCAGCATGGGACGCTGGTGAAATCACAAACAGTTCTGGGGAAAAGTGCATCTTTTGTATGTTTAGATTTTCCTACGTCACTGCCGCTCGGCTAACTGCAGCACACACATTGAATAACTGGTAGGCTTATGCAAAAACCTTTATTATTAGTTTAATTTCGCAAAAAGAAATACAAATTTAGCACTCTTTTAATAGAATTACAATATTTCAACTTCGATGCATTGGCGTTTCTAGAAGAATCTCTTCCGTCGGCTTTGTAGGCACCCTGGCAGGATTCTGTGATGCGAAACGTAAGAAATTATTTGATTCCATTTTTCATTTCAAATTTAAATTACTTTGGCCAATTATCTTAATCACCACTTTGGCTGCTCGTTCATGAAGTAGTTTCCAAACAAAATGCGTGACCTTGAAAGACATTCGCAACATTGTTTAATTATAAATATTGCGGCAATTTTATTTTGTTTTTAACTAAACCTGGTCCTACCTTAATCTGCTTCGGAAGCGACACACCTTGAAAGCGGTATAGCGGTCCATAATCGGTGTTCATTTGATAAACCTTATTTGGATAACAATTTTCAAGTATTTATTTATGAAAGAAAAAACATTGGTTGAGGTTCAATCGCTTCAGTTGTACCGCAGCGACGTCGAAGAGACCAACTAGTCCGGTCCGAGAAATCATCGGACCCCGACTGACGTCCACGTAATCGCCAACCCTGTACAAGACCACGTTGCGATCGCCACCACTACCGGGCGTCGAATCGGCCGCCATCACTGGAATCTGCTCTCGTTTGAACTGGTTCTCATTGAAAACGTTCAGAGCAACGTCCACGTCCACCTCGAGTCGTTCAAAGTTCAAATTCTTGGCACACAGTTTGGTATTCAGGATGGACATCGTTCTCAGCTCCTCCTGCAAGTCATCAACGTATTTACATGTATTAAGCGTAAATCATGTACCTGTAGGCCTATGCCAATTAAAGGGGATCCTAATTAATTTAAAAATTTTAGTTACCTTCAATTAATTACGCTTCCCTTTAAGGTTCATTTTCACAAAAAAATGCTTCAGGTAAACTTTAAGGCCAATTCAATTTTTTTTTCTACACAGCGACCGTAAAGGGATGCGGAATTAATATACAAATTTGAAAACTGGAGTCCCCTTTAAAATTAAGATTGTTTTGCAAACACCTTGCTAGGCTTCCAATCTTGCATTTTGAGATCGATGTCGTAAACAAAACTTCCGCTTCTGACTGTATGATGATGAAGAAATTAGTGGAGTTTAATCATCACTTCACATTTGAGCTAATTTGAGCCAAAATGAATTCAATTTACTGGCCATTGGGAGAAGGCCAACTGTGCAGCTCGACGTACAAATCACTCTTGAACGCTGTCTCGGCCAGCAAGCCCATTAGAAAGCTGCAACTTCGCCAGTAGGCCTTGTTGACGAAACGAGGATCTTCGTCCAAGAAGTGCAAGAATTTGACCTCGCAGTCTTCGACCAGCGGCCTATGCATGTCCCACGGTGTGCCGTTCACCAGCGCCAGAACGGAAAGATCTCGTACGTGCTCGCTGATATCTGCAAAACACATTGCATCGCGCGAATAACCAAATATAATTCGTTAAGAAAATTGAGATCGTTTAATTTTGTATTTTTTTTTATTTAGTCATTGGACGAGGAGCCTACGCATTGCGCAGTTATGCGGCGTCGAGAGGCCCTTGTTCATGATGAGCAACGTGTCCTTTGGAGCAGGTGGTCCCTTGATGGAAACCTGTATCTTCTCGATCCTAGTTATGAGCCGGAGCTGCCTCACCCGTTCTTCTTCGAAAAGTCTGTTGCGCCTGGCTTTGACAGCATCGTTCGTGGACGTCGTCGATGACCTCTCTATTGGGTGCGTGCTGAAACCTGCTTGTATAATTTAGCCATCTTGTTTACATGTAGGCCTACTGTAGGCCTAAACGATTTTTAGCAGATTTGAGAAAAAAACTCTGCTGGCTCAATTTTATGCCACTTTTCAAAATGTGGGGCTGTTTAAAACCGTTGCGCTAAGTGCCTACAGCAGCTAGGCCTAATCAGTTCTTACCATTGCTGAAGCAGATGCTCTGGCGGAAGGGGAATCTCCTGATTAACAACATGCTCAGGAGGAAGCGGAATCTGCTGAAGAAGATGCTCCAGAGGAACTATGTGGATTAATTAGTAGAACCTTCAGATGCGAAGGTAATGCTACCGGTACTTCAGATGCTGATAAATGTGCCCGGAGAGCCAAGGAAATCAAACATCGAACAATGACATTTTTGAAATTAAATGATTGTCAATTGAAAACAAATGGAGAGAAAAACGCGTTTTGAAGATAAAAGTTGACGTAGAGGACCTTTGCGCGCATGAAACCTTGAAATGCATATTAAAATTGTATATTTTGTTTAGGACGCCATTCGTTGAATGGCGCTAGACTGACGTCCCGTAAAAGACGCAGTGTTACCTCCAGTGTCACGAAATTCCGGAGCATCGGACCATTGTCGGGTGGTCCGGCGGTGACCATCCCACCAGTCTACACGCCGGATTTTCATGAGGCGGGCCTTCGGACCACCTTAAAATACGATACTGACCCGTGGTCCACTGGTCCTGATTTGCGATGGTGGCACACCCACCGATTCAGATTATCATAGGAGTGATAGGCCATTAAGTCTTACAATTGTTAGCTACAGCCTACAGGCTACGTAGAGGTAGGCCTACCTTTCAAAGCAGGTTCGGAGGTTCCGCATCGCATTGGGTTTGCGCTACAGTCTACTACACTCTACAGGCAACAGGAACAGGCGAAAGGCTTTGATGGGATGATCAGATCACTGCCGGTAGTTGCAAACTTAATTAATTTACCTTAACTCATTTTTTTATGAAATGCACGACGATCACTGTAAAGTGTAGAAGCTTTGAACACGGCCACTCCGTGGTGCTCTAAATTAATCCTCTGATCGTGGGGCATAGCCTCTTATACTACTATAGGAGGCTATGGCCCATGGCCGCCTACAGGACATCGTCTGCGACATTGTAAAGGCCGCTTCACCGTTAGATGTCGCGACCAGAGACCAGAGACTAGAAAGCCTGAAACTACCAGAGAGTGGCAGAGACACCGAGAATTGTTCCCGCGCGCGTCACCAGGAAAGCTTCACCAGATGGCGCTGTGAACAACCTGTGGATCCGGATGTCATCCCGGAAGTTATACTAATACCTTATGTGTATAGGGAAAAATCAATGAAAAACTACCTTCGTCTTTTTAAAATTTGTTTTTTTAATGGGCCACAACTGCATGATCCTCCTGGATGCGCTAAAAATGTGTTTGCAATCCAAAAACAAAAGATAAACCTCGGTGCGCACCTTAAGTCAAATCATTAATTACACAATCAAATTAACTAATTTAATTAATATTTGAATAGATTTGTTGGGCTACTCAGCTAACGAGTAAACAAGGCTAATTCAAGTGCCGCACGATAGGCTTGGTGCGCAATTCTGGACAAATCTCGACGAGCAAAAGTCGACGATGTGACGACACTATTTCGTCATAGAAGGCACAATGGCGAATCGCGATTCTAGATGACCCAATAGTTTAGTCACATCGTCAACTTTTCTCCATGACTCCATGTCGTGCAGATGAACTAATTTTGATGGTAATCTCTCTTTGGGGACAAAATGGCGTCTTTCAGCCTCTCTTGGATTTTCTAGTCAAGACAGATTCTGTATAAAGTCTTTACTCTTTACTCACTCTTTAAGTGATATGGACCTTAAACCTAGTAGTATTTATGGAGCTCCCATATGGCTCAGTGGGTCATTTGGGCTATCGTAGTGGTTCAATTACCTACTGTAGGACTGTTCTTTGGTTTTTTCAGTTGTTTGTCTTGTCTCTTGGATCCGTTAGGGCCTGCATGGAGGCCTGTAATTGGGAACTCTATGATGTTTAGATACAATAAACTGATCAAATTGTGCAGATTTATATACCCAAGTGGTAATTTTAATAAAAATTCTTTATGCACGATTGCAGAACATTTCTTAATACCAGTAATACGAGTAATTGACTTTTGTAGAAGAAAGGATTGAATGTAATGTTCAATACAAGTTTTAATAAAAAAAAGACAAGTTTCTCTTTAATGTTTGTTCGATCTAACAAGCTCCACACGATTTCTTGCAGTAGTTCAGCATATAGCTGGGATTATTTTCGCATTCGGAACTGAATGCCCAAGTCTTACAATTTGTGCTATGATCCACACACGACGAACCTTTTTGTAAATAAATGAAGTAAAATATATATATACCGGTAGTTAAAGAAGGTTTTCTAATTACAGAAATTATAAACATTTTGAGTAGGATTACCCTATAAATGAGACATAGAACTTTCAATATGTTAAACTCGGTATATAAATAAAACCGGTAATTAAACAGCATATACTATGGTGTAATAATTGTACCAGGAAGGAGGAAGAAGACGAAACTTGATTTGGAATTTTTTTGAGGTCAGGTTTCAAAAAAATGTTCCAACTCACCAGATGGCGCTGCGGCCCCTATGCGGAAAAGCGGAACTAACTTAGAGGTCATATGCGGATTCCTCAAATTTGATTGGCTTTAAATGAGATTCCGCAGTATGAAGTCACGTTATGCAGTGACGTAACCACATGTAAAGCCAATCAAAAGTGCGGAAGCCGCACTTGACCCCCTACATCACATCCGCTCTCCCGCATAATTGCCGCACCGCCATCTGGTGAGTTGGAACCGTTTTTGAAACCAGATTTTCTGAATGCACATTCGTCTCCTTATCTCTTACTTCATGAATCATACTAAAGCATCTTTACCACAAATTCCACAAGATTTCAAACAGTTGGCCTTCATCCATACTGGGTTGTTATCGCACTCTCCAGATCGACCCCATCCTTTGCATTGAGAATCTGAGTCCAAACATTGTCCTGCAACGCACCGTACCATCAAAATAACATTAAAATGTATTTAAATGTATCTCTTAGCGGTAATTATATTCCAGAGTTGTATATCCCAATATTTAAACATTTTAAATGCTATTCAGAGATGATGCTTTTTTTAGGGGTGATTTGTTTGGGGCCAGGGTCACATAGGATAGGTGAAATCTGTGGTCATTTGTGGCATGGTAGACCGGGTAAACTTACATATATCAATTAGAAGGTAATAATAACGGATCAAAATACAGACCACGCTTAGGAGGGACGATTTTGACTCCGACATTGTCACCACCAGTACTGGTGGTCTTGCATTCATATAGTTTATTGACTTTCCGGATATCGGAAGAACTAAACCCATGTCTTTGTCCCATTCTAGCCGACTTGGTTAAGTCCTTGCTCAGGATCGTTGCTTGTCCTCGGTTAGCGGCAAACGCATAGGCATCGTAATGCATAATAGATCCAAGATCATAGCCTTCGTCCAAATGTTGGATGTAATCCAAGCTGTACTTTTGGAAATTGTACTCCATGCCTATAAACGTATAAAGACATGTAAATTGTGTAGCAAACATAAATTACATGCCGTAGTTAAATAATTTGAGTGGTATGCTTTTCAGAAGGGCTTTTTATGCTTTTTTGATACAAAAAAAAGCCTTTTTAATAAAAGGGGATGGCCTAAATTATGCTTTTCAAGATGGTTTATGCTTTTAACAAGCTTTTAAAAATGCTTTTTGAATGTTTTTTTAGAAATACCGGTATATTTAATTACACTTTTTAAATTGTTTTAAAGATGGCTCACTGCCTCACTTCTTTAGAAGTTTTAATACACCAAATGACGCTCCAGAGACTCATTAATCTTTTGTTTTGACCTTCCTTAAGTCCCTTCGCTTCCCTTCTATTGTCTTTTACATTAGACAATAGTGCCTGACATGATGACATGGCAGCAGAGGGTTGCCAGATAGCTAAAGTTTCTGCACAATTTGAATTTACTGAATTTTCAATTAAGAATGATTATTTTTATATTGAAAATTAAAAGAAAACATTCTTCCAAAATTGAGGAGTCAATTCACAGACTCAGTTGGATTTTAAAATAAGAATTACGCGTGGGAATTGTTCCGCAAAAGGTGCCATTCACTTAGCATGGTGAAAAATACACCAACTTTCAGAGTTGATTCAGAGTTATTAACGCAGCTTGCTTTTGGGACATTAGTGATACTTTAAAATAAAAAAAAAATGGACCTCGCATTATATTCTTCCAGACGATGGTAATATAGCTATCTCGATCAGCTCTGCTCTGCTCGTGCCAAAAACCGACAGCATGCATCAGCTCGTGGACAACGACACCATGTTGCATGCAACCTTGCGACAAGGAAACCTGCTGTCCGCCACCTTGGCGTCCAACCGATGAACTGCAACTGTACACAAAGATCATATTTAAAGAAGAGTATTCTTATTTACCGCGCGGCTGCAACAATTAAGGGCGACCACGCGCAGAGGACGCGTCTGGTCTAGAAGGATTGGTTGTTAAAATCTGTACACTTTTTTGGACCATTTGTATTTAAAAATATGCATACCCTTGTCCTTTGACAATGTAGATGTAATCACTGTCGCTGTTTGTCCTGGGTTTAAATCGGATGCATGTTCTGGAGTGGTAGTCGGACATGGCACGAGCAATTACACTTCGTTCATACGTGTCTTAAAAGGCAAAGCAAGCTTCACATTTGGTTAAGCAACTTTTTTGGCAGCTGAGAAAATTGCATTTTGCATACAAAGTTGTTTCAGTCTTAAGGTGACGCTAGTGACTAAATGACATGATTTCTTCCTCGGCACCAATTATTGTGGATAAAAATTATTGTGCTCAAATTGGCATCATTCAGCGGGAGGGAGGTCCATAATGGCAAACCATAAGTCATCAGGGATTGGAAAATGTCAGAATTACATGTACATAAAAACAAACACATAAATTACTATAAAACATACCAAAAAAACTAAATAAAAGATATAAAACATTAAAATCATGTAATAAGTATTTTAGATTACGGTACTATAAAGATAATTATCCTCTGTGCCAATTTACAATAGTCACAAATCGTTACCACCATCAACATGAACTAACCTTCGGCATACAGTAAATCAGCCTTCGTGAACACTTATTTTACTTACTGTACTCGTTCGAAATAACGTATGGTATTTCGCCATCTAACCAACGAAGATTATTATCCATAATGGCATTCCTCTAAAGCAGAATTTCGCAATAAAGCATAAATATAATTCTTGTTACAACAGCAAATATTTAAAATATCCTGTCTAGTGTCTAATCCAATTTAACCCATCTGTTCTACAATAGTGACTTCACACAATAGTGCAGCGGCTTTTAGTTAGGCCTAAATATACAGTATCTGAAAATATATTTCTCCTTTGTGTTTCTAGATTTCTATTAGGCCTACATACGCAGTGTACGACTAGATGTAAGTGGATTTCTCAAACGGATCACGCATTGTATTTTATAAAATAGGCCTACTAGAATTAAATATTTTACCACAAAGATGCGGGGATTTATTTTTAATCCAAAAAATAGATCAAATAAGCCGTAAATAAAATTTAAAAAAATGCAAATCTTATTTCAGCTAGGCTACTTGGTACCCCATAAATACTAATAGCACAGGTTTAACTCACTCCGCCCAGAAGTAAATCGCTGATGTTCTTGATCGCTTGGATATCTCCTTCAAATAGACCTGAAATGAAAATAAATTAAATGAAGCTTAGTACAAAATAACTTAATGAGTATGAATTATGTACATCTGTAGGTTAAAATACGATATACCAGCTTTTGAAAGCGGATCTTCATTTGTATAAAGCGATTCGTCAACATCGTCCAAATCTTAAAATATTATGATATAAAAAACAAAGTAAGACAAGTCAGCGGCCAATGTTTTAAATCTTAGCCTAATAATTAGGCCTAGGTCTACATGTACATAACTATGACTTTTGTTCACCTAATTTATTGCCATTAACGTAGTCCAATTCGTTCAATGGCTCCCCTGAAACAAACAATAAAGTGAGCATTTAAAAAATTAAAGGAATCTCCTAACCAAATAACGACTTCCGGTTTACGGAAATATGGTATATAGCATACCTTCTTGGAAAATCTCGTTCGTCAAATCCTATATGCAAGTACAATACATAAAGAAATATGTATTAGGGAATGAATACAGCTGAAAGTTTTGCAGCAAAAAACTTCCAATTTTGGAAGTAAATCTGATATGTTAATTTATCAGAAGAAAAACAAAATTTGAAATCTAATGGCGACAAATGACAATTTAAATTGTTCACTTGCTTTTAGGGATGCGCCGATGCAGGAATTTTGCCGATATGCCGATGCCGATTGTTCAAGCTAACATCGGCCGATTGTCGATGCCGATTAATCGATAAATATCGATTATTCGATTATAATTTCGTGTTAAATTTAATTTGAAATTTTTAGCAAAAAAATCGGCATTAATCGGCAAAATTTTCGCCGATGCCGATGCATGGTTGTTTGTAGGGATGGCAAAAAGCACAAA
>JAQIYI010001969.1:0-10405 GCA_034700265.1 Polyzonium germanicum
AAACATCCATGTGGTATACGCGGGATTCGAACCCACAGCCACTGAGGAGGAATGGATTTAGAGTTCGTCACTCTAAACACTGAACCACAGTGGCCCCACGGTGATTTTATGCTTGATTTTATCACTATCAATATAGCTAATGATGTGGTTTGTAGGCGTAATTTATTAATAACCTCGCGATAAACGTCGGTATAAATGTTTAGTGAAGATGATGATGATGATTATGCGTGTGTAAAGTGCAGTTTATTCACTTTATTTACGTCACCGACTTATACTAGTTAAGAAGTCACCTAGGATAACCTGGGTAACAATGCTTTATCAACACATTTTTTTACCCGTTGTCTTGACACATTTTCTAAGTGCGCTAGTGCAACGAGATTGGCCAAGAATAGCTAACTAAGCATTTCATCGGGACTTGAGTACTTGAAAGATTTTTTTTTCTTCCATTACTTCTACTGGTGATATACTGATTAGAGGAATAAAATTTTTATATGTCAAAAGAAACACGTTTTTCAGTGTGAAGTGGCATAATCATCTCTTCTGCTATGCTCCAGCAGTGTGATTTTTTTTTTTGCTTTTTAATTTTTTCTCAGAAACGGGAAATCTGGCTTAAGTCACTTAATTTTTGTCGACGTCGCCGCATCCCGTTTAGAATTAATGACGCCTTCTCACTGCTGTTCTCCCAGTGTATTTTTATTCTCTAATCGTTGTTTGTTGCCTTCGTATTTGGCCCTTTG
The DNA here is from genome assembly GCA_034700265.1 of Polyzonium germanicum. NCBI lineage: Eukaryota > Metazoa > Arthropoda > Diplopoda > Polyzoniida > Polyzoniidae > Polyzonium > Polyzonium germanicum. The sequence continues at coordinate 738 of JAQIYI010001969.1, forward strand.
TCACCCTCCTTCTTTAATACCATCTTGTGTAAATCATGATTTTCACGTTTACATTATATAATATAGATGTGGGAGCTCCGGCATCTAGATTAGTTTTTGTTTAATTTTGAAGCATTTAATTATTGTCTTCCATTTAAAAAAATAACATGTTGTTCGTTTCACGCCCACGTAGGTAATTCGTCTACCAATCATCACCCGGACGGGATGACCACGAGTCCGAGTGGCTCTTCGTTGCATCGCAATCAGTCTGGAGGTCACCTTAACGTCAACACCGACGGCATGCCCGTGAGCCCCAGCACTGCAGACATGCAACAACTTAAGGTGATTCACTCAAAATGACATTAGGGTTACCATATTTTCGGAAAAATTGGAAATATCTCGTATGAAATTGAAAAAATTATGGTAATTTCATTATATTAGGCCTATAGGCAAGTTAAAAATCATATACTCAGTATAACATGGCATAATTGAATTAACTACATTTCTTCAATCTCTCCGTAATTTTCCGTGATTTTTTTCCATATTTTTTCAGAAATTTAATGCATCCCTTTTTTATCACACTATGTAGACGGTGTATACCTAATAGAAAATACTCTTTAACGCGTAGACCAATCAACATTTTATGAAGAAGATACCTCCTGGTGCAGAAGCTTCGAACATACTGGTCGGTGAACTCGAATATTTGGACCGCACCATCAGTGCGTTCATTCGCCTAACTCAAGCCGTGATTTTAGGCAAGTCAGCCACGTGATAATGGTACTAACCACTAAAATCTCTCCTTGTTTTTTTTTTGCGTTTACGCTCTTATTTTTAAATTCTTAAAAGTTGTTTCTGCGTTAGCGTTTTAGAGAAAGGACTGTAGAGCACACATGCAGATGTCATAAGGGGTTAGCCCCGGAAGATAATTGTTACATTCTTTTTTGCAAGAAACATTTGTAAAAAATATTTTTTTTACACAATTTGGCATATTTTGTCAAAGGTTTTAGATAAATAGGGTGTTCGAAAAGTATGGAACCTGTTTTGAAGGCTAATGACTTTTCTTCTTTAATATAGGGCTAGAAAAAATCATTTGATTTTTTATTTCATTAAGGAGTAGAGTCGCAAAATGTTTTGTAAACATATGAAAATGGTTCAAAATAATCATGCGGGCTGTCATTGTCACAAATACGATGAAGATGCCTCTCATATTAGACTCCATCTGTTCTTCAACATTTGCTCATGCTGTAACTTTTTGTTGACCATCTTAGAACATATTGTTCAATTCCACTCTTTTCTTACACCCTTGTATTTTTAAACTTTGAAAATACAATTCTTAAACTTTCCACAAATTATCGAGTTTCCATATATTTATCTCTTAAAGAAAGTGTAATTATCTTCGTGGGCCACCATAAATGAATTTCTAACTGTCCTCAAATTTCCTATTCTAGGCGGAGTTGTATGGTCTGCATTAATTCAAAGCGTGCATTTGTTGCCAGTTTATAGTCGAAATATGACCAATATTATCATCGAAATATGACCAATATTATCGAAATATGACCAATATTATCATCGAAATATGACCAATATTATCATCGAAATATGACCAATATTATCATCGAAATATGACCAATATTATCATCGATTCCATAGTTGCAGTAATTATTTAATTAGTCACGTCTTTATATATTAATTTTTTTTCCATTTCCGTGTGAATGTTTTTAATTATAATAGGTGACCTTACGGAGGTTCCTGTACCCACGAGATTCGTATTCATCATCCTTGGACCACAGGTGAGATTTATCCCTTCGCAATGGACGTTTTATAAATCCAATTGTTAACCCATGATTAATCCGACTGTTTTGTTTCATTTTTTCTTGCCATTGTTGTTCAGGGTAATATATCCCGCTACCATGAAATTGGACGTGCAATAGCCGCGTTGTTGGCGGACGAGGTTTTCCACGACGTCGCCTACAAGGGTCGGAATCGGCAGGATCTCATTGCCGGCGTCGACGAGTTTCTGGACGCGGTTACCGTTCTTCCGCCAGGCGAGTGGGATCCGAGCATTCGAATCGAGCCACCGCAGAAGATTCCCTCGCAGGTTTACAAGCTTTGGAAATGTTTGTCCACCCTAGTTTGAAAATCTTGAGCTGAGTCTTGTGTTCTGATACTGAAGGATCATCGTAAAGTCGCTGCTGACTTTGTAAAAGAGGAAGTCGACGAAGAGTGGGAGGTCGAAAAAGAGCGTTCTGTCAGTGGACTGAAAAGGACTGGACGGTATTGTTTGAATTTTAGCTACACGGGACCATTTTCACTAACCAGTTTAGTTAATTTAAATTGAGTATGTACCGGAAAAGGATTTTTTTTGCAATTTTCACTTACATTTTTCATCACTTATTTTTAAAATATAGTTTGTTCGGTGGTTTGATGAATGACATCAAGCGAAAAGCTCCCTGGTACTGGTCCGACTTCAAAGATGCCTTAGCGCTGCAGTGTTTGGCTTCGTTTATTTTTCTTTACTTTGCGTGTTTGACACCAATCATCACTTTTGGCGGGCTTCTGGGACAGGTCACTGAAGAACGCATGGTACTTGCATTTTCTATTCTATGTTTTTGTCTTATTTGTTTGTTTGTCCTTTATTTTGAGTGTTAATTAGAGCCCAAGCGCGTGGCATCAAATGCCGTATTTTCTACGATGGCTTGCAATGGCCTAGAATCGTTTTTTTTTTCATAATTAACTGGCTTTAAGCCTTTAACCGAACAAATTGATATAATCGAGTGATATCAAAAGAAGACAAGTCCGCTTATTGATAATCAATTTTTTTTTGTAAGGCCGCCATCGAGAGTCTCGTGTCCGGCTGCGTTTGCGGCGTAATCTATGGACTTTTCAGCGGTCAGCCTTTGACCTTGCTGAGCAGTACTGGTCCCGTGCTGGTCTTCGAGACGATTGCATACTCCTTCTGCAAGTGTGTGTGCCCTCCCTCTCTCCCCATTTTATCTTTCCACAAAATTCTAAAAGCATACAGTTAGCATAACGACAAATTAGATTCGTGACTTGAGTCGTATTCTTTGTTTTTTCTTCTTCTCGTTTTCTCTTATGCAGAGACAATGGCCTCCAATATTTGTCTTTCCGTGTTTGGATCGGTTGTTGGACGGGCGTCATTCTGCTAATTCTCGTCGCGATGGATGCCAGTGCTTTCGTCTGCTACATAACCCGCTTTACCGAAGAGAACTTCGCGTGTCTCATCTCGTTGATCTTCATCTACAAAGCGTTCGAGAACATGTGGCAGATCGCCGACGACTATCCCATCAGCCTACCAAATGGAACGGTCATAGATTACACGTGCTTCTGTTCCCCGCCTGACAATAGTTCTCATTACATGGAATACAATTGGACGACACTTCCGTCGCACAATTGCACTGTGAGCACGCCTTAAGAAATTATTTACACTCCGTATAAGATTTGTTTAATTTATTTATTTTTATTATTGCTGGAGTGTTTTATTTTAATTATTAATTTTAATAAATTTAATTAATTTTTATTTTAATTTAATTTATAATTAAATAATATTAAATTCATCTAGATAGTGTCTGTATACTTTTAATAAGAAATTTGTCTCAGTAAGAGGGTTAAGATTTTAATTTATTTCTTTCAATTTTTTTGTATTATGTAGGCTTATGTTTTCATTTATGTGTATGATCTAGTATCTAAATGGAACGATGATCGGCCCTGGTTGTAACGTACGCGAGCCACATCCAGACGTTTTCTTAATGTCCGTGGTGCTATTCTTGATGACTTTTTTGCTGTCTTTCGGACTAAAGGAAATCAAAAACTCCTCGTTTTTTCCTTCGAAGGTGACTTGAGCGTCATACATATTGCTAACGATGACATTTATATGTACAATTATACATTTTATTTGTTTTGACCTTTTAGGTTCGCGAACTGGTCAACGATTTCGCCGTTACAATTGCCATACTCTCTATGGTGACATGTGACTTCATGGTGGGTCTCGACACTCCTAAACTCTCCGTGCCATCCGACTTCAAAGTAAGTTCGTTGTGCGAACTGCTTGGGGTTTTTTTTTCCTATTATGGGGCCACGTTTTGACGGTTTTGGTCATTGTGTTGAACGGTCGTGCAGCCCACTTGGTCAGAGCGAGGATGGGTCATCCCTCCGTTCGGAGATAATCCGTGGTGGACGAGCATCATTGCTGTTATTCCGGCGATGCTTTGCACGATTCTAATATTTATGGATCAGCAGATAACGGCCGTCATCGTCAACAGGAAGGAGCACAAACTCAAAGTCAGTTTTGAGCACTTAAGGCCATTCGAACGTCAAGTTGATTATAATTTTCAAATGTTTTTTTGTTATGTTTACATTGTAGAAAGGCGGCGGCTACCATCTAGATTTGTTTGTCCTCGCTTGTCTGATGATCCTATGTTCCATTATGGGTTTGCCATGGTTCGTTGCTGGCACTGTTCTTTCGGTGAGTCATGTGAACTCACTCAAGATGGAGTCGGAGTGTGCCGCTCCTGGTGAAAAGCCTCAGTTTCTAGGCGTCAGGTGAGCTATAATTTATTGGATCGTGGATGTATTAGAGGATGTTCCATTCATTTATTTTACCTACGAGCATTTTAAATATATATTATGGGAAATAAGCAACGCAATTATTTGACGCGGTTCTTGATTTTGCAGAGAACAACGTGTTACGCATCTGCTTATTTTTATTGTTATGGGATGTTCCGTTCTTCTCACCTCTGTTCTTCGGGTAATTAGTATTTTTTATATAACTTAATCGAGAGTCGATTTTATTAAATCCCATTTAGGAGTTCAGCTTTTAAGTGGTTTCAGATTTACAAATTCTCTCACGCGAACTAGCGAATTTGAGCCATGTTCGCTGAGGCATTCTGAAATTTGAATTGAATTGAATTTATTTATATCTAATTGTCGGATAGGCCTAGTACATCTGTAAATCAATTCAATTAAATTTCATAATTTCAGAACTACGAGAAGTGATTTTGCGAAGCAGCGCTAGCGACATGCCACTTACATTAGATATGGTCACTTTGATTAGCGATTTTTACTAGTGACAAGAAGTAAGCGAACTACGGCTTGCGAAGGTGCCATAACACTAAATGTTAGAAAAATGGTCCATTCCATGTAATAATATTTGATATACTAGTATATATTTAATCGTGTATAATACGTAATTAATTGAGTTCTATTGTTGTATAGCTCATTCCAATGCCAGTTTTATATGGAGTCTTCCTGTACATGGGTGCATCGTCATTGAAAGGAATCCAGGTTCACTTGACTTTTAATCTTCTCACTTGGTGATTTGATTAAATTAACTCATTGAATTAATTAATTGGTAAATTTTATTTTCATGTGTTTCGTGTTTGTGCGCGTGCATTAGTTCATCGATCGCATACTCATCGTTTTTATGCCATCCAAGCACCAGCCCGATTACATGTTTCTAAGGCAGGTGCCCATTAAGCGGGTTCACTTGTTCACACTGATTCAATTGTTCTGCCTGGTCGTCCTCTGGGTACTCAAGTCGTACAAGCAGACCTCCATCGCTTTTCCTCTCATGGTGCGTCGCGCGTTGTTCAACACTTTATATTCAAATGCATTTAAAAGTAGAAATCAGACTTTATTTTTAAATTTTGTTTTTCATCATTCATTTTTTTCCAGTTGGTCGTCCTGATCGGCGTGAGGAAATCGTTGGATTTCTTTTTCACGCGCAGAGAGCTGAAAATCTTGGATGACGTCATGCCAGAGACCACGAGACGCAAACAGGAGGAAGACAAGCGTCGCAAGAGCCAGCAAGGTGTTGAAGAGGTACTGGCACAGATTTTGACTTTAAAAATAATTTAGTCAATGCACCCATTGGGCTAGAATCCTGTTTTCTCGTGTTAATTGTTATACAATATACTTGATATCTATGCCGGAGCATTTTATGCCGTTTTTTTGATGTTTTAGTTGTCAAATGATAGTTGTGAGGAGCCGTTTTAATTGTTTTATTTTGGTCATGACGTCACATGAACACGTATTTCAGTATTTCTGCATTATATTGGGTATGCACTTGCGTATATAGGGGCAGCATTTAAAGAGAATCCCACCATTTTGAAATCGTGCCAATTTCGAAAATTGGGGACAACGAATTAGGAGTTTCAGACTTTCTGAATTCTCACCTGTACTGTGATTCTTCAATAAGCTTTAGAGTGAATACATGGTGTCTGATTACCGGTATATCTCCAGTTTTTATATAAAAAAAGGTTATTATTAACCTTGAAAACTGGTGCCACCTTTTTCGGACACGCTGTATATCATAACAGAAACCACATTTATGTAGTTTAAAATTAAGCTGACAGTGCCTGGTTAAACACAGTGTGACCTATTAGAAATGGAGGGCTGAAGGGTACCAAGCTGTCAAATGTCAGCCATTGGTTTATTTTGAAATCCCGCTTTTGATCAAGCCGCACTTTCTTAGTTCACTTGCTTAACTGTACTTTCTAGAGTGTCACTTAAATCATTTAAATGTGTAGTTAATTGAAAGCAAAAGCGATACACAAGATCCTATCTACAGATCAGGTAGTTAGTAATGGAGTTTTTTTTTTCGTGCATGTTGTAGGCCTAGTCATTGTTTGTTAATCGGAATTATCGTTGTTAGTTTTAGTTAGTTTGACCTAGTTTGTTAGTTTTTTTTGGACTTTTATTTGCAATTTTATTAGCATACATCTTATCACGTGATCCCCAAATTGGTCACTTAAATCATGCAGCTTTAAGGTGATAAAGCGGCTAATGATACCCAACTGCAAAGAAAAAAAGAATTTTATTTTCATAATCAATCAGGATATACATAAATTTAGTCTTATCTAGTCTACCTATTGTGCCAGTACTTAATTACGCGTGCAAAACTTAAAGAGGCATCTTATTACTGTATTCCTGTTCTTGAAGCTATATTTCGTCCTTCTTTGGAACACGTGATTTCATACTTCTTTTCAAAGTTAGTGGCATGTTGTTGATTGAAAGATTTATTTTGAATATACTAAATTAGCTTGAATAAACGAGTGTGCCTCACTCAAGACATCGACATGACAATGGGTTTGTTTTGTTTTTTTCCATTGGATTTCAACCGCACATAATACAGACGTGTGTTACAGAAAGGTTTATCACATTCTAATACTCAGTAACTTTTGAAATACATTCCGCCTCAGTGGCTGTGGGTTCGAATCCCGCCTATACCACATGAATGCTTGTATTGCTTCCATACGCACAAGCAATTAATGGAACCCGCTTCCCTATAAAAAAAAATATATACTCTATATTATGACGAGGGACATACAATTTGTATCACCGTCTAGATGTTACTTCATAAAATCATAATGGGAAACACTTTTTTTACTCATAAACGGACAGTTTCGGATGAATGCGTTGCCCGCAACACGCGCGCGCACACACACACACACGCCTTGTTGTTCTATTTAATTTATTTAAGGACTATGAGGATGTTATAAGTAACGCATTCCATAAAAACACACTAAAGGCGGGTTCAGAGGCGAACCGAAAATTGAAAAAACTGAAACCGAAAAAGTTCAGTTTCAGCTTTACAAATTTCGGGTTCACCGTTCACCACTTGAAAGTAGGTGGATATTTCTTCAAAAGTTACTGATTTTCACCATTCGGTATGATGACACTGAGATAACTCCCCATCCCACCCTAATATTTCGTCACCCCCAGACGTTATGAGGGCGACCTTAATTATGTAAATAAAAAGCCCGCATGACAATTTGGCAAATAATGCATTTATGCAAATACAGCCTATAAAACTCACGATGGAAGCATTTATTTTCTTTCGGTTGTTAAGAGTATTTAGATAATCTTCAAAATCATCAAAAATAACCACAACTTGTGCATTTAGGCATGGTTTATGCAACGATAGCATTTCAGCACATATGCCTATTTTGAAATGTAAATTGAATTGCAAAATAAGAGCAAGCCCTAATTTACAAAATATTAACAATGCCTTACGCCTAAAGAGATCGAGGTGTCACAAAATGCATAAAGGCTGGAACACCGTTGATTGCCGCCAAAAAATAACTGCGACACTACACTGCACTGCTAGGCAGCAGCTAGTGTACTGTGGCAGTTATTTCTGGCGATAATCTTCATCTTAAGCTTGAGCGTCGTCTTTCAAGAAACGTTCAACGGTGTCCTAGCCTTAAGACCAAGATTTTTAATTTGTAAAATTCTTGGGCAGAAATGCCCATTAATCGCCTAGAGTCTCATAGTATTTCTAGAGATGGCGCAGGATCCGCTTTATCTTTTGTTTATTTATTTACTTATTATTTCTTTGTTCTTTGTTCGATGTCTCAAGTGGGCTTGCCTTTTGTTGTTTGTTCTTTCAGGAAGAAGTTTTGGTTACGTGTCAGGTGCGTCTTGACGAATTCCCCGTCCATCTGGATTGTGTCGTTCGTTGCTGATGCATGGCTTTAGGAGCTTCCATCCACCCTCACATTTCCTCTCCCCCACTTTCACCGCAATTGCCTCCCCCGTAGATGTCAGCTCCTTAGTGTGATATGCTCTTTTTATATGTTTGCATTAAGTAATTGGTTAGAGATAGTCGACTAGCTTATCTTAATTCGTTAACTTGAACACAATGGGCAACGTAAGTGTAGTAGTGCATGTGTGAACGCTCGTATGCACCATTGCACCGTTGTTAATTTAAATTTATTTTTAACAAGTTTCACTAATCGTTTTGCGAAATGGAACCAAACTTAAGGCTGTTGAAGTTATAATTAAGCTTTACGAGTTAGGACGATTTTAGATAATTAAAAGTGGGCGATAGAGAGATCAGGGGGAATTGTGACCTGGGATGAGCCCGTACAAATCTAGACCTCTAAAGCTATATGCAAAGCAACCCAAAGAAGGTGAGAAAGATCCGTTTACCTTGAACACACGCACCCATTGCAGGGCGAGGGGCTGACGATCGGACCTTCGGGCAACCTGCAGATACCGCTCGCCAACGGCAACATCATAAAGATTCCGGTGGCGCAAGTCAAGTACGGACCTGAGATCAACATCTCCGAGGAAGTGGCCAAGACGGGCATCTGGAAGCAGGTCAACGACAACAAGAATCAGAACGGAGGCAACGAAAAGGTCAACAATAAATCTAAGAGGTAGTATTTGCATAAAAGCTAAAACTACAAAAATAAACGTCTCTGTCCTTCTCGATCGGGTCACATATTCACGCTCTTGAAAAAAATCTTGTCAAAACTCTTGTCCGAATTTTTTTCTTCTTCTTCCGGTTGCTGTTGTTTGTTTGTTTTTCTTTATTCATCATTTTCTTTTACTTCCAGCATGTCTGCTTAGCTTAACTTTTTCGATGTTTTAAATCCAAAGATAAAAAAAAAAATGAAATTTATTCAACTATTCTCAATTCTCAACTTGAGTATTTTTTTTTTTGCGTACCAGTATCGTATTTTATTGTTATTATATTATCGGTATATAATTTATTATAAACAAGTAGGTTTATTTGGCGTTGATGCTGCTCACCATGAGTTCGTGTCAAGACTTGTTGAAAGTCCATCCAAAACCTGCGAACGCTTGTACTTCTACCTTGAAGTTGCGCTCCAAGGATTCCGTTATAAAATGCTTTGTTTTTAATTAATCTCTAATTAATTACTAAT
>JAQIYI010001970.1:0-10403 GCA_034700265.1 Polyzonium germanicum
AATAACTAGATCAATCCTATAAACAAATAAAATATATAAAAATAAATACAATAAACAAATAAAATAACTAAATTAATCCAATAAATTAATTCTGCAAATTATTATTAAGTATTCAATCCACGCGCAATGAATACATTAATGAACATTTGCGGCACAATCCGTCTACATTCTGCGCAAGTGAAACCAGCGAACGTCGAACGAACGAATTCGTTGCGAATTATGGACGTCGCAAGAGGTTTTCTACACTTTGATTGGTGCAGAGTGACACAAACAGATAAGTCTACAAATACAGTGTAGGTGTAGTGACGAATTGGCTGCATGTGAAACCTGCTTAACATGCACTTCGTATATCCTTTGAACCTTTTTTTCTTTTTAATTTCTTTTCATAATTTGTACCTCAATGGACGTTGAAATGGCGCGCGTTGTGAAAACTTACGACGACCATGGAAAAATGGTGGAGTTGCAACGTCTCTCGGTCTTAACTGAGTTATAACGGCTCGCAATTACCTTGAACAACGAGTTGAATCGTCGTTTGATCGCGACCGTAAATATTGTCGGCGGCGCACTCGAAGCTCGCCGAGTCGTCCCGCTGCGCCTGCGCGATGCTCAGCTCGGAGATTAGGCCGTTCTTCAGCTTGCGCTCCTGCAGTTTGTATCTGTAAATTGCAAAATAAAACAAGAAAGAAAGAAAATAAATGAAACTCTCCATGAATCATTTCGTTTGAGCCGGTTTCTCTGGGATTGCTTTTAATGCACCCATGAGTTTTCATTTCAAGGACTCTATCCTGCCCGTTCATTTTGCAGCCAATGAAACGTTTCACTCTAGACGATTTATTTCTCAACACATTTATGAACCCCAATTCTTTATTTCCTTATTGCTTCTTCTTCTTCTTCTTCTTCCTTCCGGAGGGGATTTTATGAATATTCGGCTAAATTTTAAAATGATTTTTTCCGGAAAGAAAAAGCGAGGCAATCCATACATTATATGGAGTGACTCGCTTTCTTTTTATTTTTTTTTACAAATTTACATTTGAGTCTGGGTCCACGTTTTTATCTGGCACATTAAAACGAGGAACCAGAATCAAAATAATATTTAATAAATAAAATAAGTTTCTCTTTCGCGATTTTAAAAGGCTAAATAAGCAAAACACAATCTGTAGGACTAAATATGCATTGAATAAATCCGTCTGTAGTGGGCAAAAGGGGAAAATCGGGCAAAAGCAAACGAGGTAAAATAACCTAAACATCTATTTCTAATGTAAGAACCTTTTTAAAAAAACTTGTAACATTACAAATGCCGTAAAAAATAATGAAATCCATTTCATTTAATCAGAAACGACATTTTGGTGTTGGTTGAAGTCTGCCGTCTTTCTTTTTCAATCTTCACTATGTATTTGTGTGCGCCGCTGCCATTTAGCCACTGGCATTACCACGCTATCGCTACGAGCACTGTTTGGCCGCTTCGCGGCCAGGCGCCTTTTAGTTTAATAATAGCTAGCTGCTAGCGTGATGCAAGTTGTATAACTAGGTCTCATAGCCCCCAAAAATGAAAATTTTGTTTATCTTACAGTAAGCCTATATGTCTTTTGGCTTTGGTGAAAAATAATTTTCTATTTTGCATCTTTAGCTAAACGCACGTCGTCCTGCTAAGATCGGAAGTACGCATTGCTGAGACAGCTGTTTTCGCTCTTGCTTTTAATTAGGATTTGCGAATCGATTTTTCTCCATACATAGAAATTACGATGCGCTCCACTTATTTAACATGTAAATGCGTCAGCTATTGAAATTTTCTTCTCCACCATCAGCCTTCTCGTGCCCCTCTAAACGTCCAAAGGCCTGATATTATAATAACGGCAAATGGCAATATACCGACTTCCGCGCCCACCCCACTCCTGCATCGGCCTGACTACTTAAGAATACGAATGCGAATTCTTTTGCTCGTAAATCTTGACGAAACGATGCAAATTGTCTCGAGCTTAGAATACGTGGGTGGCAAGAAACCTCTTAAGGGGATTACCGGGACGTCATTCACTAGCCCGAATATAAGTATAAAGGGCAAATTAATTTCTGCCAACACGGCGGACAAAGATGGCTAAAAATGCAGAAAAGCAGACGACGAATTGTCTTGTTTAAACTTTAAACATCACAAACAAGAGAAAAAGCGCTGAACCCAGTTGTTAGGGGTCTGTGTAATTTATTTTATTTTTAGGGTAACGAGAAAGTGCAGCTATAGCCTAATAGATGGAATTCATTAATGAAATTTCTTTAGTTCAGTCAAGGCGAAAAAAGTTCGTAAAACAATGGCGATATATTTTGAAACGTTTCATATTTATGATTATTCATTAGCCTAAATAAGGCTGTTTTCTCAGATAAATCATTTTGGAAATGTGCTCGCTCCTCGTACACCATGCATTTGAAACTCTGTGCGTGATAGGCCTACATGATTTTTAATTTATTTGCGTGGGATTTCATTTCCAATTTACATAAAACCTAGATTATACTTCGCGCAAAACACTGTTCTTAATTAGTTTACATTTATGCAGCGCATTCATGTGCCATGTTCAAAACAATAAATCATATTTATTTTATTGAGGTTGTGTTTTATTTGTTTATTGCTTTCAGGATAGTGCTTACTGTAGGTCTATAAAGTGAGGAAATATTAGCCTAGTTAAGGCTGGTTGGTTTTTAAATAATAAAAAACGCTAAACTTGGCAGTTTGAATCGTCTTTAATTTTGTCCGTAAAACGAGTTAATATCATATAATAATATATATTTTATAATATAATAACGACTAACTCCGTAAAAATACAAAAAATATCGGTATTTTTTGGAGAACGAATCGATATTTCATATATTAAATATATATATTAATGGCGCAGCTACGTTGCCAGCTATCCTGTGTGTGTGCATCTGGTATAACCGTGTTGCCAGCTTCCCACACTCATCGAGTTTTTTAGTCGGCCATTTTTTTTTCACTGGCCACAAAGCAACCGGACGCCTTACATATACAAATAGCGGAAGAAGTTATTGTCCGTCTGCGTTTTGCCGCGTTTAATCAGGAAAATAAGCGCCCTCCTGTGCCAATTATTCGAACTGCACCTGGCGCCAGATTCAAATGATGATTGATCACGTCTCATATACCATATCTGAGCGCGATCATGTCGGAGACAGGCCTATCGGGTAAGTCACATATTCGTGCTATCGCGCTCGCAGCGTGCGTTAGCACCCCTCAAGTGCCTATCATTTAGAACCGCCCCGAAAAAAGTTCGTGAATTAGTAGCTTGGGTGACGCCACAACATTAACACACAAAGAGCTCTTTTTGTTTTTGCACTTTAAGCTTCTATTAAGTTTATATACTTCAAGTACTTTATAGAGTAGGAGACCCGGTTCGTAGCAGGGCCCGAGACAGAAGCCCTCAAATATCCGCACTTGCCGTGATTCTGTTTTAATTATGCAGAAATCGTTAGTTGAATTATGCGCCCGTGTTGTCTGGCTCATGCTTCCTGCGTAAGGAGAACTCGATGCAAATCTTGCTCGAGCCAAGACGTTTAACATCGCCCGATCTGGATTTAATTAAACCCAGGTCTACAACGACGCTAGTGTACGGGCAATGTCGGAATTATCGACTGCCTCAACATTAAAAGCTCGTGCAGCGATGATTAAATCACCCTATTGAAACAACCAATCAGCTTCGTTCATTTTTATTTTTGCAATTGAGCAGGCCTGAATTGATCCAGCGCCTTGCAAATTGCAAAAAAAAGTATAACTTATTAGCAGGGTAAGCCAAAAAGCACTAAAAGCATTTTTATAATATTCAAGCATGGCAGTGTTTCGTTTTGCCTGGGTAGAATAGTAGGAAAAGCATGGCAAAACGAGGAAAAAGCAGACGACGAGCTATTATACATAGGCCCTACAGGAAACTTACGTTAAAATATTAAAAAAAAGAAATAGCCTAATAGTAGTCTTTCACATCACTAGGCTGTATCTCAGGAATGGGTGGGTGGATTGTTTTTATCTAAAATGCTACGGAATCCTAATTGACAGTGCTAAATGGAGGTCGCACTGGCTTAGTCGCCAAGGCTACCTAGAGTTTTTGAAAACTCGGCAAACAGTGGGTTTTGAAACATTATTTTCAAAATTGTCATTTTTTAAAAATAATTTTTCGACTTTATAGCATTTAAAAAGTATAAATTGATATAAAAGCATAATTTAAACTAATTTCTCTCTCTTTATTCTAAAAGCATCTAAAAAGCATGAAATGTTTTACGGAAAAGCAATAATTTGGGTCGCTCTATACTGATCACTGATCAGCGAATCATGTAGAAGAAACCGTAATAAAAATAGTGAGTGCCTTACCGAGGCCTTTTTTGCAGGAACATGTGTTTCTTATTGATGAACCAGGTGATTCGAATCGGATCATCGCCGCTGGCCTCGCACACCAGCTTTGCGTTTCCTCCCATGGCGACCGTCTCGTTGCGGGCTTTAACAGAGAACCGTGCTCCAACTGCAAACAAGAAGTACGCCATTCAAATAACAAGTTTCATTTGCTTAAAATGCTCCAGGGACGCTCGAGTTGCATGGCATTCATGAATCGAATTCTAACTATGTAGTACATGTACGGACTTTTCCCTACTTTGATGTCAGCTTTAAAGGAATAACAATAAATAGCTTTGGGAATTTGAATATAAACGACAGTGGCAATTGCCACACCGCTCGGGGGGTACAAAAACAAACCACGTGTTTCGTTTTTGTGGTTAAAATAAGTACAATAAGCAATGCTCACCATGTATCTTGAGATGTATCACTTTGCTTAGTCCGGGACCGATGTTGTTGCTCACGTGACACAGGTAATAGCCGCCATCTTTCTCGACGATGTTGCTCACGTGCAAGGATCCATTGTTGTCCATCCGGTAATGGAAACCGTCGTAGACAATGGCAAGGTAATTGGCAGGGGCATCGCCTATTTAATCGAACAAAAATCAATAAATATATAAAATGAACAAATGATTTTATAGGCATACCGTCTAGTTGTAGCTAAATGTTATACAATAAGCCGCCATACCCTATTGGCGCGTCCATTTTATAAAAGTTAACAAACACATTTGTCTAGCTAAGATGAGCCCAGATTTTACGCATTGACAGTACAAGAAAAGACAAAAGGTTGGTCGCATGTTTTTGCTCGAGGATCTAGTTTCAGCTTTTACGGTGAAATTTGTATACGAAGTAAACTCTAAATCAGCCTCCACTTGCTCGTACAGTAATGAAATCTTGTCACGCTTCGTTTGGCTCGTAAACGAATTCGAATCAAATTAATAACAAAAAAAGGTTTTTTTGGGGTAAAATAAGTGTCGCCGTTTAAGATGTTGAAATTGATTTTTGCTTAATAAATTAGAAATCATTAGACCTTAAAATTAAAATGCACTTGAGTGTGAATAGCGTGTTTTCGAGCACCGAATTATAAGCAAAGGGGTTCTTCTTTCTCTGTTGAAAATGCAATTTAAGCCTTATTGCAACAAAATACCGTAAGTGGGCTTAGATGGGATATTCAAGTAAAAAATCTCTAGCTTGTATTCTCTTACTTTTAAAGGCCTTTTTTATTTATAAAGTTTTGAAGTACGGGACTTTTTTTCAAAAAAAGAAAAAAATAAAAGGCAGTCGTAAAGGGGAAGCGACACAAAGTTTGGCATTTTTTTAGTTTTAGCTTTTTCCAATCACTTTATTATTAAAGATTACATTTTGTGTCGAACTACTTTAAGTTTTATTTCAGTAATAAAGCCTTATTTTAGCATTTATTTGAAATTATCTCGAGTACCCATCACTTCCTGTAAGCGATGCACGGGATTAATCGAGATGCACCACGTGACGTTCTCTGGGGTCTCACGTGAAACACGTGATGCCACTCCCAACGTAGACCTTAATGGAATAAAACCGGGCCTCAGGGTCTGCTAAATTCAAAATGGTGCCTCCCATGAGAGAAGATGACGGCTCGTTTGATTCAGCGTAGAAATTTACTCGTAGAAAATATCGTAGAAAAAGGGGCCTCCTCGATTTGTTTGGTGAATTTTATTTTTAAAATCGGTGTAACTTCGCCTTTAAATCTAGGAAAGAAAGGCCTTTGAAGATTTGTGGAAATTTTTTTGAAAAAAATAAAATAAAACTAAAACTAAAATCTTAAATTTAATATTGGGAATGAAAGGCTCTTTGAAGATTTTTGTCCTGCCGAACGACGAATTTTGTTCTTTTATCAATATTTTTGGCAAATTAGATTTTGAGAGACTTTTGTGGGTTTCTACGCACCATATAACTCGTATATTACATCCTTTGAGAAATTGAATTAGGAGGCCTCTCAAAGTCCAGAAGAAGAAGAAAAAAAAATTTCCCCTGAGAGAGGCAGTAAGCCTCGTTATTTTTTTTTTTATTCCGACCAAATAAGACACAAAATTCTGGCCTAACTGGTTTCATGTTTGATAAAACTTACAGTAAGCCTGCGGGTTATTTTTCACCACTGGTATTGCCAAAAGCCGAATTTGACGTTAAAATATTTTCAGATTTTATAAAATATTTAAGAATCACGTTTTCAATTTTGCACTTATTTCAGCCTGACAACATGTACGGCTCTGTACGTGGTCTAAGCATTTCCAACCAATGTGAAAAGGATGCTCTGGTTACTCCGCTTTTATCTATTTGTAAATTACACGGTGTGTCCGAAAAGAGTGGAATCCGTATTTAAGGTTTTTATTTGGATTTTTAACATAATGGATAAACGTCGCCAAACCATTTTAAGCAGTCATTTAACTTTTAACATTTTAAGTTACGTTCTGACCACAACGCTACACATGTACAGATTGCACAATGTACGTGTACTGCACTGTAGGAGTGTAGGTGAAGGCGATTCAATCATGAAAACATATCAAGTACATGTCATTTAAGTTACCTAAATGCAATCGACTTCTCTTTACAAGCATATCCTTTGTTGGCTTGGTTTCTTACATGATTTCCGCCTTTCAACTTTGCAAGTTTTATTCCAACAAGTAGACGCCCATAAAGCTTTATAAAGCTTTGCTTTAGCGCGATTTAACGTGCGATTTCATGTGCGAAAATGATATTTCCGCTTTGGCAAACGGCTTAGCAATTTCTAGTTTTGCATTTGAGGAGACCCTATCGCCTCTCACTCTAATGGACTCTGAAACACAACTATTGCGCGCAACGGTCTACGTATTCGTAAAGCAAGTTTCAAGATTCGTGAAAGAAAATTTTCTTCAAAGTTGAAAATAAGAAAAAAAAGAAGTAAAAGAAATGGTAATCCCGTTAGATGTTTGAGAAAGAAGAAAATAAAAAAAATTGTAAGGAAAAGAAAAAATAATAAATTTTCTTTTTGCAAGTTGAAGGAATTTTGTAGTTTCTTGCTTTGAAGGTCTCCTCTGGGATCCATTTAGAAAAAGGTGCCGAATAAGAGTGTTATATTTTTTTCTTTTTTACTTCTCGGATGAAAATAAGTAGAAAATCGAAGAGTGCTTTTTGAGTTGCGCAAGTCAAAAGACTGGACACAATGATTTTGCAAAAGAAATAAAAAAAAATGGGCCTAAGTGCTATTTGGCAGGAGAAAAAAAAACTATCAAAGTGAGAGCAAGAAAGGTCTGTGCCAGGAATGTTCATTCAACTTTCGCTCCAAGATTATATATTTTTAACATCGCAGGAATAGGAACTTTGGCTGCATATCTGTACATGCATGCATGTACAGATATGCGAACTTAATCTTGTTTCAGAACTACTATCCATCTAGATCCCCTCGCTTCCGGCCAAGCTCACACAGTGAAATAAATTAACGATAAATCATTTTTAGTGCGCTTTGTCACTGCGAACGAACCACTTGAGAATTTGGATTTATAAAGTAGGCCTAGCTCGATCAGAAAATGAA
Source organism: Polyzonium germanicum (assembly GCA_034700265.1). Lineage (NCBI taxonomy): Eukaryota > Metazoa > Arthropoda > Diplopoda > Polyzoniida > Polyzoniidae > Polyzonium > Polyzonium germanicum. The sequence continues at coordinate 7,920 of JAQIYI010001970.1, forward strand.
ATTATTCAATTTAACATTTATTTTTCATATCGATATCGTAAGGAAATTTTCTGTCTGTGTTCATGCCCAAATCAGAAATTCTCCATAGAAGCTAAATTAGTAAATTCTGTAATGGCTGTGAACATGAAAGGGGTGAACTCACATTTAGTTTGACGTGTTTTGATTTTAGTTTCTCAGATTATTAGATTTTTGGATTACTTATTTGTTTCAATTCAATTCAACCCAGTACGCCGGCATTAAGCCTTTTTGGGGCCATGTGGCAGGGGGCGATTTCTCCCAAATTTGTAGTTGTTTTTTATAAAATATCACACTATTCGAATGAACTCGGACCATAACTTCTCTTGCTTTGAAATTATGGCTTTGGCGCCATTTTTTTTCCACATTTATTTATTGTCCACACAAATTAATTCGGTTAGGCCTAGTTAAGCCCTCAAGAGCCAATGATCGTGTGAGTGCATACTGAATGCTTATATCTTTCGGGAGCACTTCCGGTAAAACTGTGCTATCCACTCAACTAAAATGGATCCCCTTTAATGCATTCATTTATTTTGCAACCAAGTGCGGGTGAAGTTTGTTTCTTTCTTTTATAAACTACTGAGTTTTCTTTTGAATTAACTTGCGGGTATTAGCATCAGTTGATGATTCACAAAAACATTTTTGTTTTTAAAATTATTTTTTTGTTTGTCTTTTTTCAAACATTAAATCCCTTTCGTCATTAAAAAAAATAGATTTATAAACGGTTAAGCCTATCATGGTTGCTCTTAATGATGCAGTGGTTTTTCTTTCCGCGTCGTGTTTTCTTTTACATACACATCCAATTGCGGTTTTTCATGAATGAGGATTTGCATGAACTTTTCAACACAGGCTTTAAGCAGCTCAGGCCTATTTCTTATAATGAGATGGAAAACGACGTGTCGTTTAACAAAAATAAAAAAAAAACAAAGCTGCCATTTTCTTTTGCTTTTTTCTTCTTTTTTCATTTACTTTTCTTTATATTGGAGAAATAAAGAAGACGTTGCTCTTTGATGTGTGAATTTAAGACAAGACGTTCTCGAACTTTTAAGCGGCTCTTCAAATGAATCGATTAAACTGTGTGTTTTTATCCACATAGGACTCCTGTATAAGTATACCTGTTAGGCTTCACATCTATACAGGACGTATGAAGTAACATCTACAGTGTACTGTAAATGATCCTGCATTCAGGCTAACTCCTCAGTGTTCATAGATAAAAAAATAGACGATGCTAGGCGCATAGACCTAAAGACATCACTCATCTAAACTTGATTCTCAACATTCGCTAATGCTTTGTTCACGCTTCTGTGTTGCGTAGCGTAAAATAGCGTTCGCCGCGACATCCGCTTCTACGTAATTACGATTTGTTTACGTTTCTGCGCGGCGTAGCATACGTGAAAGTAATTTAGAATTGATTTAGATTAATTTCGAAGTAATTTAGACATCAATTGGCCGCTATTTTCCACCGCAAGACCATACGTGCACGTACAGTAGGCCTATAACAAATAGTTATCTTAGTGCTCTTTTGTAGAAGCATCATAGGGATCATTCCTCATTTTTAGCTGATTGGTATCAGCCACTAGAGGGCAGTGTTACTGCAACGTGAATTCTGGATTATGCTTCGTAATGTTGAAAATAATCCGAAGCAATGAAATCGATATTAAAGTACGCTATTTTTATTGTTTTAACTTAAGTTCAGGCTGAGTTCAGGATCTACTTAAAGTATTCTAAATACATGTAATTCGTCGTTTGCTCTTTCTCACATTTGTCCTCTTTGTCTACACTTTTGCTTTGGGTAAACCGGAACCATTCACTGCTAATGGGCACTCGGTGATACTAATCCCCTTAAAACACGATTCCTCAATGCCTTTCCTTTAGGCCTAGTCTGGATCTTGAGCAAATACGTATATTCGCAAGTGTTCAGAAAGATAGAAACACTTGCGATTCAGAAGTGCAGCAAAGTACGCAGCGTCGAACTCTTGAGACTCTCTTGAGATATGAATTTTACTAACGACTGCACTTCATATACGCTCTGTAGTTAAACTAGTTACGTTACGCAGGCTTATTTGCATTTGGGGGATTTTCAATCGCTAAGCTCCCATACTGTGTGTATAAACAGAAGTTTCTCAACCTTAAGGCTCGATCGATCGATCGCAGGCCAGCCGTTATCACTCTACAGGCCTATCATCCTGAATAGACTTCACATTTATCCTACCGTAACAAGCTTAGGCCTATCGCTGGTTCCTCGTTAAGGATGATGTAATTCGCGAACAGCCGTTTAATTTAATTTTGTGTCCTTCGTTTTTTTAGATATGCTAACAGATTCCAGTTAATTTAATCATTTCAATGGGGTAATAGGGAAAAGGGGAGGGGGGCATCGGCTCCCTGACAAAATAGAAAGGAATTAATAATTACGGTATGGTAGCTAAAATGTGTAACTAAATAAAAACTAATAATTTATAAAAATGAAGA
>JAQIYI010001971.1:0-10394 GCA_034700265.1 Polyzonium germanicum
CAGATTATTCTCCCCTATAGGAGAGTTAATTCAAACCGTTAGTCCGGGCTTCGCTAGGACAATTTAATTTAACCTTTCGTGTTTTGAAGGTAGTGAAACCACAATGGACGAATTGATTTTAGTCCACCAACGTCCGTCACGGTGAAAACAATGTTCTTGTACTCAACAGTCTCCACGTTGTAACCTTGAGAGAAAATAAAACACCCTTGCATGAAACAAATAAATTTGAAAAAATCAGCTTGCAAGGTCCAATGGGTAAATTTAGTTACCGAGGGTTGGAATCGTGGCAACGATTTTGCCCAACTTCAATTCGTACAGGATCGTCGTCTTGCCAGATCCGTCCAAGCCGACCATCAGGAGCTGCATTTCCTTCTTGCCAAAGAATGTTGATCACGCGTTATCAATGTTATTCAACGCGACGAATATACCCTTTGTGTATCCTCACACAAATTTATACACTATAGGAGCGAATAAATAATCTAACGGATTAAACGGAATAAGTGATGTTGGAGTTTCACGTTGTGTTTACACGTGTATGTTTATGAAAATTGCGGATTATAAGCACCATAGATAACCAAGTGCTATCACTCAACCAATGGGAAGAGATCGATGACGCGGCAGAACATTTTTTACCTCAACACAGAACACGTCGTCATCGCTTTTGACATGTTTTAAAAGGATGCCTGGAGGCGCCATTTTAAAAGACGTCAATTAAGAGATGACGTGTTCTGTGTTGAGGCAAAAATGTTTCCCCTGGTTTTATCCAATCATTTAAAAGGCGTACGGTATACTTGTACCTATAATAGGCCTTAAACTCTGTACCGGTACTTGCTGCAGGGCAGTTTAAAATTAAAACTAACTTGTTTTGGAATAAAACAAGTAAAAAGATTTTCTCTGCAAGGGTTTTTATATACGAGCGTAGATTTTGATGATGCAACTTTTTCCTGGGCGGATGTGGGCTGCATTTACGTTGATGTCGCATCGCGATTGGCGTACTAGACCACAGAGTAGGTGTGAGTAGCGCGTGACCCTAGTGTATACCACTGTCGCGTATATATTGCAGGCGGACGTAATGCCAAGGCGACATTTATCAAAATGGTGGTTGGCACTTAAATCGTCATGCCCTCAGGATAAATATGATTATCCGGTGTTCATATATTTTTCTATTAGGTCTAATTGTTTTTATTTTATATGTAGGCCTACCGTACGGAGGTAGTTGACTGATGGTTGCGTGAGCTAATAAGCAAGTACTTTTTTCTTAACCTACCGTTTGTAAGCGCGTTAGCGCTCTCTGTACTGATGACCACTGGGGATTAAAGTACGGTCGATTCATTCCGCATGCCTTAAAGGCTGGAACGTTTATTGAAAGACGTCGCTCAAGCTTAAGTTGAAGATTATGGTACCGCCAAAAATAACTGCCACAGCTAGTACCGGTACACTAGCTCCTACCGAGCAGTGAAGTGTAGTGTGGCAGCTATTTTTGGCGGTAATTCTCATCTTAAGCTTGAGCGTTGTCTTTCAAGAAAGGTTCAACGGTGTCCTAGCTAGGTGTTTGTGTTGTTACTTGTTTCTGTAAGAACTGTAATTCAGTACTGTAATTGGGTGCATGTGACTAAAATTAAAATCTTAAGGAAAATTTTTCTTTTCAATGTAATTTGGGGGCACAGTGTGGTGGAAGATTGAATAAGTTATGCAAATAACCAAAGATCCAAAGAAAATTTAACTTTCACTAATTTTTATTTCAAAAATAATGGAAAAAACAACTAAGTGCGATTCTCTATTTTAGGCCCTTATCACTAATCAGACTTGAGCATGTCTTATTCAAGTCAGCCTTTTGCACGTTAGAATTTCCATTGCATTTCATTACCGGTACCCATCGCACGTGCATTCTCTAGTTTGACAGTGACATTTTGAAAATGCGCGTGCGATTCATAGTGGAATTCAAGGTAAACACTCATTTGGAAAACGCTGGCTTGAGTAAGACGATCTCAAGTTCGTGGTTAGAGATACGGGCAGAAAATAAAAGTAAGGTCATATTCATTATTTACTATTTATTTTTTTACTTAGTAATTTGTTGTATCGGAAAAATGGAATTGCCTTATATAAGTTATTTACTTTATGTTTCAATCTATTTAGTTACTTTACATGAGCTATAATTAAAGCTTCATGTTTGTAAAATCAGAATGGAACAACTTATAAACCTAGGTTTAATAAAAATGAACTTGATCAAATGCAGTGCAAGAAGAAATAAAACATGACAACGCGAATGCGTTTATCGAGAAAGAATTTAGAAAGTACAGGTAGGTTTAGGTAAAAGTAAAACAACTATGGTAAAAGCTATCGATGCTTGGATCCACTGAGCGACGAGTTCAGAGCCAGCCAGAGGACAAACTTTCGCTCGACAATGCTTTTCTGAGCAAAGTTCCTCAAAGCTTTGAAGCATCTAGAAAGAATCTCAACAAGATTTGCGCGATTAACGAATTGATCGCCAAAAAATACACAAAAACATAAATCGATCGAAAGTGTATCGGGGGACGGCAGATAGCAAGGGTGGCGCATCTCCATGAAGCACATCTTGTTTAGAGAAGTGAGTCTACTCGAAATTATTTAAAATTCTAAAAATAGGCATTTTTTATTTATGAATCACAAATCTTAAAATTACAATAAATATTATCTTTAAAAATAAAGTGGGTTGAAAAACCTAAAACTAAAAAAGTAACTTCTTGTCTATTTCCCTTTAATAATTGTAAAGATACACCAAATACTCAAGTAGAATTGTTGTCTATTTGTGTTCTTGCGTTCACAGAAAGGAATAAATACCGGTAGACCTACATTTATCGATTCACATTTTTCAACTGATTGGACAGCCAGTCAAGTCCTTCATAGAGTCCATCACCGCTGGTAGCGCAGGTTGATTGGATATACCAGTCACGATTCTGCATAGAGTTCAGGCCCAACTTGTCCTTGATCTCAGATACAGTTGCAGCATAGGGCAAATCCTATAATAAATTTAGGGAGACTTTTTGTCAAATAAACTCAAGTAGGTATAATGGTGCTTGCATCTGGATAGCAGCACGCCATTTGAGAGCCATAGATTCAATAATAGTAGCCTATAGGTACATGCAGGGCCCTAAATGTTTCATTTTTAAACGCGCTTTTAGCCGTGTTTGTGATTTGATGTCACGTGCTATACACTCGCTCGGCCTAGATATTTATACTAGCTAGTACAATAGCCTATAGTTATTGTTTAATGCGAATGCTTTAGAAATTGCATCCCGTGGTGCTCTTACCTGCTTGTTGGCCAATATGAGCAGAACAGCGTCTCTGAGTTCATCCGTGCCAAGCATTTTCATTAGTTCCTCCCTCGCTTCGCAGAAACGTTCTCTGTCGTTGCTGTCCACAACAAATATCACTCCTATAATTTTTAAATACAGGTACCGGTAATGATTTATAAAAAAGTAAATCCACCTTATTTTTCTTATTCTTCTTATAATATATACGTGTAAGATTGTAAAATGTACATTGTATGCTTCAATTTAAATCTTTAAATGTAGGCCTACAATAAACCTGGAGTCCTGCCCTGGTGGAAAAATCCATAGAAAACAGTAGGAATGTCCAACTGTTTTGAATTGGCGCAGTTGGATCACAGCCTTATTTCTAATGTTTTCTACGGTTCGAATGATCCAATTGCCTGGATTCAAAGGTTCCAATGATCCCGATGGCCTGGATTCAAAGGTTCCAATTAAATGATCATAAAGACCTGGATTCAAAGGCTCGAATGATCCTAATGAGTTGGATTCAAAGTTTCGTATGATCCTAATGGCCTGGCTCCAAAGGTTCGAATGGTCCTAATAGTCTGGATCCAAAGGTTCGAATGATCCTAATGGCCTAGCTACAAAGGTTCCAGTAGATCCTAAATTCCTAATGGCCTGTTTAAATGTTCGAATGATCCTAACTTCCTGTTTGAACTTTCGCCAATGATTCTAATAGCGTCTACGCGCAACTGGACCCCCTGGTGCCTAACTTGCTAAGGCATGGTTTATTTGGAATTTTGCACTCATCCTACTTTGATTAACATGATTCGAAAGCCAAATCTCAAATAAAACCGCGTACGATATAGATCATAGAAGAGGCTTTTTGATCCATACGTGGATTCAAAGGATCATCTTTCTCAACTCGGCAAAAGTTTGCCATCATCTTACATGTATAAATCAATAATCAGAATTGGAGGACAGTGACGATCAGTGTCACGTCTGTGCACGTGTCTCATTGGTACGGTAAAATTTCCAGAAAAATAGTTAACAATAGAAATTCACCCGGCGAGGATATATGTACATTGTACAATTGTATACGAAGCGTATGTAGCGTCCAACGTTATCCAAGCTAACTACAGTATATATAGGGTAGTGCCATGCAATGCCAGTAATGTCCTCGCTCCCCTCTCTAAAATACCTCATAAACTTCATCGCGGCCAATGGAAACTGAATCGGAACCGACTGACTGACAATAGCCCCGCCAAGATTACTCTCCGCTATAGGAGAGGTTATTCAAACCATTAGTCCTCGCTTCGCTCGGACAATTAAGTTTCACCTTGCGTGTTTTGAAAATAGTGAAGCCACAATGGACGAATTTTATCTTGTCCACCAACGTCCCACACGGTGAAAACAATGTTCTTGTACTCAACAGTCTCCACATTGAAACCTTGAGAGAAAATAAAACAGCCTTGCATGAAAAAAAAAACATTTGATGAAATCTGTTTGCGCGTACTTTCAATGGAGCAAACTCATTTACCAATGGTTGGAATCGTGGCAACGATTTCGCCCAATTTCAATTTGTACAGGATCGTCGTCTTGCCAGCTGCGTCCAAGCCGACCATCAGAATCCGCATTTCTTTCTTGCCAAAGAAGGCCTTGAAGACGTTGGCAAAGATGTTTCCCATGATCAGTTGCTCACGCTGTCAGCGTTATTCAACGAAATTTTTCCTCACACAAATATATTATGAGCTAATTAATGACCCTGTATCGGAATAAGTGATGTTGGATGTTGAGAGTTTATTTCACGTTGTTTTATGTTTATGAAAATTGTGGATAACAAGCACCTCGGTAACCAAGTGAGCAATGCAATCACACGGGGAGAGATCGATGATGAATTCAAAACAAATTTTCCTCAACACAGAACACGTCATCACTTCAGACATGTTTTTAAAATGGTGCCTTGCCGAATCATTTAAAAGGTGTATACGTGTATACTACTATACTGTATACGGTACTCCGTACTTGGTGCAAGGCAGGGTTTAAAGTACGCTTCAAAATCAAACTTAGCCGGTAGATTTAAAGCGTTTTCATATTTTTTTTCTATTGTTTTTATTTGATACTAGTTAGCTGGGCACGTGAACACTGGGGAAAATGGAGTAGCATACGCTCAACAGTCAACATGCAACGAATTTATCACACAACGTCATGATCGCACCATAGTTTCACGTTAAAAGCGTGACGTTGCGTGATAAATTTGTTGAATGTTACGTGTTACTTGACCACGGCCTCAGGTGTTCGCGTTGTTCCTTGTTTCTGTTAAGAGGCCTGGGGATCTAATTGGCTGCGTATGACTTGTTGACCCCAATCAACATCATTATCATTAACCCGAACCTATCCGTAAACGTTTACACTGCAGAGAAAATGATATCGAACTTTGTAGCGTTGACAGCTGAAATATGATCATTGCTTTTAGTTGAGCCTATTGCTGCTATTATCAATCGATTTACTAGCGTGCGTTATGGGCGTCGACACTTTGTTCAAACAGTTGAGTTTGGAGCTATGTACATGTAAGCATATCAATAAACAAATTTAATCGACGAATCGATAATAGTTATTAGTGTAGGCCTACATGTATGTCAATCCTGACGGCATATTAAATTACTAAACGCTTTCGACTCTCCTGTCATGTCATTGATGTCAACTGACAAAGTTAATTAAACCCAACTGGTGCGACAGCTATAACAAGCGGCATCGACTCACACAAAAAATGGCGGCTAAATTTCACGTGATTTTTCGATACTTTGTGGGCCTATCCTAGATACTCGTAACTACGGATGAGTATTCGTCCACAAAGCACTTTCAGAGTTTCAGTCCTATCGTAATATTATTAAGCAAATCATTTGAATTGGAAATTGAAACTTTTAGGAAAAATTGTATTTTCCATGTAATTTACGTGGAAGCTTCAATAAGTCATGCAAATAGGGTGATTTAAAATAAATTTTTAAAAACAATAGGCGAAAATAAGATGCAACTGTTTCACTAATTTTTATCTCAAAAAATAATAATGGAGAGCAGTAATTTAAGCTCGTCTTACTCAAGTAAGCCGTTTGCAAGTGAGAACTTCCATTGCATTGCACGTTCAAAACGAATGGCTTGACTAAGACGATCTCAAGTCTGTGGTTAAGTGATACGGCCCCAAAATAAAAATAAAGTCACATTTACAGAGCTATTTATATTCCATTAGTAATTTAATTTATCTTTTTATCAGAAACTGGAATTGCCTGTAATAAGTTATTTCTGTTTCTACCTATGAGCTATTCAAGCTTCATGTTTGCAAAATCAGAATGAAACAACTTTTTTAAACCTAGGTTTAATAAAAACGAACTTGATCAAATGCAGTGCAAGAAGGAAAAACATATCAACTCGATTATCGTGAATGAATTTAGAAAGTACAGATTTAGGCAAAAGTAAAACGTATCGGTGCTTGGATCCATTGAGCGACGAATTCAGACAGCCATTCAGCCAAAGCCAAAAGGACAAACTTCAGCTCGACAATGTTTTTTTGAGCAAAGCTACTCAAAGCTTTGAAGCATTTAGAAACAACGGCAACAAGAGTCGCGCGAGTTGATCGCCAACAAAATAAAAGGAAAAACATAAAGAGGAAGCGCCATCTTGTTTTCAATCGCAAACATGTCACCGAATGGCAGGGAATGTCCGACTTTGTGAGTATACTCATGTCACGTCTATCTGTACATGTTCACAGTTTAAATTAAAGATGGCGTCCTCATTGATTTTTTTTTTAAATTTGGGTGTCAAGCGTGTAGGTACGTGATTCTTGTGCTGTTTCTTGAGTAACTGCTGCACTAGGACGAGATTTTTAGGGCCCTTTCGTTTGCTTGGGGCACTTGAGGGCATACGAAAAAAAGACGTAGCTAAATCATACGATGGTTGGAGATGAGGAGAGGAAGCTAAATTATGGGTACCAGGCACAAATACATTGTATGACGTCACCAGCAGTTGTGGAGACACCGACAAGATGCAGTCAAAAGATTGCACATCACTGATCCACTGCAACGTTTACTGTTTTTTTTTTGGTGACGTCACTTTTCATCAAGATTGGAATTATCAAATCTAACCCTCTTACTGTCCCACGTCAAGAATGTACACGTGGCAACGGGTATGTGAAAAGAAATAATAGTGCAACCCTACGCCTCTTATTGTACAAGAATAAAAGAAAGAAAAAAAGAGAAAAACTTAACGCGGCGACACAATTAGAAAATTATCTTAACAGTAACGGTGGGGGGGTGGAGGCAACAGAATTAAATTCACAGGAAACGGAATGACTTCCATAGGCTAGTGGTAACAGGAGTAAAGGAGTAAAAAGAGGAGGTTGGATAGAAGGGGTAAGGTCAAAGGCGAGGGGAGGGGCCCAAGCAAAAAAAGGATATGTGGAGGGGAATCTGAACAGTTTACTCTTTCCAGTCGTAAAGAACAAGAAATTCTTATCGGTTGGCGTTCTTCAGCTGGTTCGATAGCCAGTCAAGTCCCTCGTACAGTCCGTCGCCGCTGGTCGCGCACGTGGCCTGAATGTACCAGTTGCGGTTGCGCAACGAATGCAGACCAAGCTTGTCGGTGATCTCTGCCGCATTCATCGCGTTCGGCAGATCCTAAATTAAAAAAATAATAATAAAAAAAAAACAAATAGCAAAAATGAGTTCTCTATTGCTTTCTGAAATCTAATCCTGGATTAAACGTAGCGGGATTATTAATCCCTTTAAGTTTATATGGAAATTTCTATGGACGCAACTAGGCCTAGGTCTAGTTAAACAAAATTAAATTTAAACGAATCACATGGTTTTTAAATTTGTATTTTTATTTAAACTTTTGTTAAGACATATATAGAATTATTGATGGCTAAAATTCTTATAAAGGCTCTTTAGTCTAAAATTAAAAATGCAGATTTTTAATCAAAACTTAAAAACGGTACAATAGCCGCTACCTAAACTGTAGCCATAGATTATCAATTTCCAAATTGTTTAATCTAAATTATCTCATAAGTGAGCATCATGTACTTAAGGTCTCAAGGATTTATCAAGTTAATAGTTAAAACATTACAAACATTGCATCAAATCGATGGAACGTTGTTTTAAAATTTACATGTAAGTCACCACAAAAAAAATGAGCAAAATGTTTTAGAATGTACTTGCCTGTTTGTTAGCAAAAATGAGAAGGACGGCGTCCCTGAGTTCATCCTCAGCAAGCATTCGCATTAATTCCTCCCTCGCCTCACCAATACGTTCCCTGTCGTTGCTGTCCACGACGAATATCAATCCTGAGCAACGATTTTGTTTTAAAATGTGAACCGAATACATCTAGATATATTGTGTTTATTAAGAAATATATTGCAACATTGGGTCTACCTTGCGTGTTCTGAAAATAGTGACGCCACAGTGGTCGGATTTTGTCTTGTCCACCGACGTCCCAAACGGTGAAGCTAATGTTTTTGTATTCGACAGTTTCAACGTTGAAGCCTGTTAACGAAATGTAAACACTTTCGAGTGAGTAAAACTGCTACGCAAACGCAACTATCAATCAATGAGGCCGATTGGACGGGGCTGGTTCCTGCCCAGCGTTCTAGTGGATTTGCACCAGGCATGTACAACAATCAATGGTGTTCATTCAGTAAAAAAAATCTAGCTCCCGTATCCACAATACATGTACGTGCCTTGTGCAAATGCGCAGTAAAGTATCCAATTAACAACAACTGCATAATCAACCTCAATAAATGTAGGCCTAAATATTTATGTGGTCGAAGAAACCATATATGATTAAAAGGAATGAAATAGGCCTAATGTAAGCGAAAAATTAAAGACAATCGCGATTGGCTCACTTGAGTGAGTTTCCCGAGTTACAAAGTAGGGCGCCTAACCAAACCAAATTACTATGCATTCATTAATGCTTTGCGTTCATTACCAATTGTTGGAATCGTGGTGACGATTTCTCCCAACTTCAGTTTGTACAGGATGGTCGTTTTACCGGCAGCGTCCAATCCGACCATGAGAATCCTCATTTCTTTCTTGCCGAACAAGCCCTTGAAGAGGTTGGCAAATATGTTTCCCATGTTGTTCGCGTGATTTACTCTTCGTCAATGCTTGCTTCTGAAAAGATAGGACGCGAGTGAATTGCTAGTGGACCATACAGAAAAGCTACAAAGAACTAAATGGCCACGTCATAACGTTACCACAAATTCACAAAAATGACTTGGGCGAAGGAAAATAAATATTGGAGCAGCACTTACATCATGAATTCATGATGGATTGAATGCAATGCGTAAGGTCCACGTTAAACAAAACGATCGCCCTTTTAGCCAGCGGCATTCACAACGCGATCGTTAAGAGACACGGGCTCGGATACCAAGCCCATTGAACTCGACTTGCTCGTTAAATTAATTTTCAAGGAAATTTATTTTACGGTTTAGTACTCGTCGTCAGTTATTTCCAGCGATTGAAATCGGGCGTGAATAAGACGTCATAGGCGTTTGCGAACTGATTTAGATCAGGGTTAGTTCAAGTATTAGTAGGCCTAAGCGAGAAAATATGGCGGAAAGAATGCGTCACCCGAAAACCGCCATCGGTCCCTCCACGTAAGCCATAAAGACGTCGTGCAGTCGACGGCATCAGCAAAAAAAACAGCGGTAATTTAGGACGCCAACTAGCGTTGCACGCTCGAACTTAAGACAGCTAAAAACAGGGGCGATTGTTAGCTGAATGTGTACCTTTTTAGTTGTTGTTTTTTTCGGCTTTGAGGATCCTTTGAACGCTAGAACGGCGACGAGAAGGCAAGGAGAATTCGCAAGCCGACAAGAAAATGGCTGACACGTCAGAGTAAAAAAGGCGGAAGAGGGCGCTGAATCAGCTGAATCCGCTGATCGCCAACGCTGAGTGCGCTGACCAAGCAATCGACGCTTTCAGTTACAGCCACGGTCTTACATACAGGTCTGGAAACTCCCTGGATTTTCTGATGACCTTAGCTAACACGTTTTTCATAGTTAACCTTGCGGCCACTCGATGTCGCTGCGATCGCGCGGTGACGTATCGAGCACCGTGGTATCGAGCACGGTGTAAGACCGTGGTATCGAGC
>JAQIYI010001972.1:0-10392 GCA_034700265.1 Polyzonium germanicum
GGCCCCCCCCCGATCAAAGCCAGCCATTGATCTTCGCGTACTTCAACCCCCCTCCTCCAACCAAGAGTGAAATGACAATCATGTAGAAATGCGTGAATGGACACGAACGTCCGTGACTCCGTGGTCGTCAGATTATGGAAAATGGATGGCTTTCGATTATACAGTGCGAGGGCGGATTCACGAGGCAGCGATTTTGCGTGCGATTTATAACGATTGCAATTCTCCTAGGCGCCCTAGCAGAAATGCTCGCACGCAATATCGCAATCTTACGAGAATCCAGCCTAAAGCAGCTGGTTTCACATGATGGTCGCGAATTTGTCACGAATTTCACACGCATTCCGGTCACGTATGGTCGTCGTGAATTACCTCCGTACTCACGTGATCAAATTCGTCGTCATCGACGGCCATCCAACGAACAGAAGCGAATTCGTTCGTCACATGTACCAAATTATGCTGCTGCCAATTTCCGTTCATTCGCATGCGAACTTGTCATCACGTGACCAAACTCGACCACTAAGCATTTGAGCAAATGCGAATTTAACTTGGAATTCACAGCAAAATCCGTCCATGTGAAACCAGTTTGACCACGTCAGCCTACGAACTTAACTACCCTCTAGCTTACCCTAAGCGTAGAAATGGTTAAATAAAATTGGTTAAAAAAAATGCTTAGGCCTACTGCAATCGAAATGAGCCACCTAACTGACTCACGCTGTAGGAAGGGCACCGTGACCTAGATTTGAACGACCGTTGATCCGAACATTCCCTTTCAAATACAAACAATCAACAAACTAACAAAATATTAAGAAAACTAACTCACAAAATCCGACGAAGGTCATCATGGGCGTGACGTCATCTTTCAGTCATCATGGGCGACTTTACGACGGAATGCTTTTCAAAATTGTAATGCTCTCATGGACGATGACGACGTTCACAACGGAACCGGAAGTAGAATTCGCCGCTTCAAAGTAGGCTCACCAAAACGCAAACACAAAGATGCGCGCGCCACCTAGAGAGAAAAGAGAAAAGCTTACTTAAAATAAAAATATGTTCAATTGAACAACCACAACAACCGTATTGAAGTCATTAAATAATTAGGAAATTTGGGGAATCTAGCGATTAGGCCTATTCGGGAATTTCCATAAAACCTTAACTAAACCGCCGGCACATTTGGAGCGCAATCTACCGGACGAGTCATTTACCGGAAGAGTGGCCGGAAGTTCAAAAACATCCAACGCGAAATCATTAGAATAATAGAAATTTATCAAATTGAGGCGATTGGAATTTTTTGTGCTTATTTCTAGATAAAATAATGAATTATGCCTAAACGAAGGAAAGCCGCCCAACTTATATAATTATTAGCGCTCCTTTAAGAGCAAAGAAGACTTGGCAAGCAACATTACAGGCTTAAAAGCAACTCAAGATTTCAAAAGAAATTTAAAGCTGGCTCTGAACCACAGCAGGGGGTCATGGGTAGGGGAGGGAAAGGAGGAGGAGGAGGAGGAGGAGGAGAAGGGGTGAGAAATACGAGGCAGAAAGAATACAGAAAAAATAAATATAAAAATAAAATAAAACCTAAAACCCTTCAACAAGAACAGCTTTTCTTTCTTGCATTCATTATTAAATTGCATTCTTAAAATGACGTCGAGGACATGAAGACACGAAAGACTCATCGCCATCCTTGTCTCTCCAAGGTTTATTTTTTGTTATTTAGGCCTCGCCCTCTCCCCACCCCAGTCTGACATAAACAAAAGCCAGCAAGAAGAAAGAAAGTAGAAAGCTCTCCCTCCTCCTATTAAATGACACGTTATTCATCAAGAAAGATGAAGAAAAAAGCAGAATCTAACATCAAAAGTACGGCGCGCGCAGCATCATAAACTAGGAAACCTCATATCCATCGAGTGGAAATATGCAAATATGTCGCCGCGTCTTCGTGTCAGATATCAACGTCAGAAGCGGGCACAGGAGAGACATGAAAGAAGAAGTTGGGCCGAGTGAGTGAGTGGATGAGATTAGGCACACACTCACGCACCAGCGACATGAATATGCAAAACCATGTACACGTATGCTGTAGGCCTACTTGTATAAGCTCGACACTAGGCCTACACACACATATATATGCTCTCTGAATCCGAGAGATTTCCCATTTGAACTCGTAACAGCAGGCCTGTTGCAAGTCGACTTTGCGTCGAAAGCTCGACAGTTTTACATTTTCAAAGTGCAATCGCATGTGTAATCAAACGAAATACACAATTATAATTAATTATTGTCTCGAATATTGCACGCTAAGCATTTGTAGCAGATTACAATATGTTATATAGAGACTAATTAATTGTAATTATGTATTTCATTTAATTATAGTTGTGTTTTGAAATGACGTTAAGCATATGTGACTTCACTATGTCGTCGTCGTCCTTCGTCGAGTAATCGAGAAACTCCCAGAAAAATGAAAAACCTTGAGATCAGAAACAAAAAAGACGGAAAAATAAAGATGAACTCTTGAACTTTTAATTGGTGTAGGATTGACTCGTATAGTAAAATACAGTGGTGGCCCGAAAAAAGGTAGGCCTACGCAGATTGTGACAGCCAAACCATTCTCGATTGGTGGACGGCACAAATATTATTCAAATTTCCCCTTAAATGGGGGAAATTATTCCCCCGAATAAAATAAAAATGAAATCATTTCGACAACCTGCCCGCTTCCATCTTCATTTAAAGGAGACGGAAATTGCGATCGAGAGAAGAGAAAAAATGGCGGATATTTTTTCTCTTTTTTTCTTTATTCAAAGATTTCGGAAGTTTTTCTAAGAATTTCGGTAAAAAATAAAATCTGGGTCCTAGGCCTGAATGCAAAACATGGCATTCAATGGATTCGCGCGAAGAAGTCAGAAGCGTAGCGAACTGAAGAAGTGAAGTGAAGTAGCGAGCGTGGCATTTATTGCATTTGCATAGCCAATCCCACACGTTCATTACATGTTGGCTCAGGTCTGTCTGTCGGTCCGTCCGTCCGTCTGTCTGTCGCCAAACTCCAGGAACAACACAATAACATATAGCTGTAGGCCTAAACCTGCCTCCGCTCAGCCGGCTTTATATCGCACGAAGATCTCATTTGAATACGTGAGAGCGTCCCTGGCGCAGTGCAACGTGCTGCACATTGTGCCATAAACCTACACTGGTGGGCTGGCAGCTGTATTAAAGCATTGTTCAATTTGGCTCCGCCCCTTCCTCCTCCTCCACTCGGCTCGCACTCGCGCATTGTTTCCGAGAAAAACCTTTACTTCTGAGAACTCTTCTGCTCTTCGCAAAGTCGAATTTTTTTGCATTTATTTTTATTTTGTCTTCCTGGAAAATGCCTCAAAGGATGCTCATTTTGTGATGCATAGATCAGGCTAAACGAGCTTGCAGGCAGTAGGCATACTCTTAAGGCCGTGCTCACTCACGTGAGTCACTGCCAAGTGACCTGAAAAGCTACATCCTGAGGAAGGGAATGAATATGACATGCCATCAATAATACCAAAATGGCTATTCAGTGCCCATGAATATGCTATAAGCTTATAGGGCTCAATATGCCGCAAAAATATTCCCAAAACAGCGATATTAATCATTATGAGAACATACATTGTGCTTTCATATCATATATTTTGATATATTTTACCATATTTGTCCGACCTGTAATGGCGATCGATTTAATATCAGTTTTTCAAACATGGCCCCCAAAAATTATTCGCGAACAAACCAAAATGGCGGTCATATTTTTTATTTTACAAATTTAATTTTTATCGTGTCCCGAACGGAAGTTCAACCGATTGAACTTGTATTTCATTTCCGGTTTAATAAAGGGAGAAACTTTCACGCTCCTCTCCTAGCACTAGCCTCTCTATCTGCAAAACAGCTGATAAAGGCTCGAATTTTTCTTTTAAGGAATGGGGGGGGGGGGAATGGCGAAAATTAGGCCTACTTTCGTAGGCTCATTAGTCCTATTGTTTGCTCAAAATTTGTATTTTTTCCCCCCTTGCTTCTTTTTAAAGGCGAGATAACGCCTGTAGTACATGTACGGTAGCTAGACTGCAACTACTTTCCTACTTTATTTCCGGTTGCGACTCTTGTCCTGGCGATAAAATACATGGCGATCAACACGCGAGAGAAAAATGAAAAGCGGAACTTCCGGTATGGAAGAAAAAATAAAAATCTACATGCGAGCACACTCAATAGGCAAAAAAAATACTTAGAAAAAATAGGCCTAGGCAAAAGACAATCAATCACGTACGAGCACCGTATGAGTTTAAAAAGTACGCAATCATTTTGCGATTTTTTGTCGCCATTTTTTTATGCACGCTTAAAATTGGCAAGATAAATATTTCATGTATTACAGAGTGCCTAAATGGTATTTTTCATATAAATAGATATCTATAAATGCATAGGCCTATATTGTGTAAGTATAATCGTCGCAGAAGGACCCTAAAAATAAATTAGCTTTCGTCAAATGAAGCAGAAAATGACTTAAGTGCAAAACGGATTGAAAAAAAAACAAACGTTGTATTGAAAAACGATAAATTATGCAAACGTCGCGTGAGCAAAGGCCTACAGCAGAATATTTGAAAACAAAAATCAGACAAAATAATACCAGTAACAAAAATAGAATAGTCCTACATGATAATAAAAATATATATCATCAAATGCAGGCGAATAAAAACAAAGTAGTTCTAAGTAATAGGAATAAGAAAATGGCCGACGGACCTTTATTTTCACTAGGTTCATATATATACCAAATTAATGTGAAGATGATGAATGGGAAGTTCGTTCTCAAGGGAAATCGCGTAGGATTTTCATTTTGTGTTTTTTCATAATAATTAAGAATCCTCCTCGCTCGCAGCAGAGTGCATTGTATTCCCTATGGGGACCAATGCTGCTGCTATCAGTGATTGCCTACCTTCATAGGACATTGCGCCTGCTGGGCAAGTTAACCAACTTTTATTTTTTCTTTAAGAAAAAAAAAATTAAAATAAATTTTAAAAAGGAACTCTTTTTTGTTGGACTAGATTAGAGTCCACTGATGCACACACTCGTAGATCTCAAGAGTTAGGCCTAGTTGCTTGAGCACTAGTGGCATACGCGAACAATACACAGTTGGCGGAAAATATGTCACGAACAGAAGCCAGACTTGACTGTCTTGAGGATACACTTTCGAGAAAGCAAAGAAAAAATGGCAAAAGCTAAAGAGAAGGAAAAAAAGTGCAACATTAAGGAGTCTATCTCTGAAGAGTGAGGCGGCAAAGAAAATACAATAGGCCTAAGACTGTCATCAGCAAATTAAACTAATTAATTTATACTAATTGATACTAACAATGATGCTCATTTTGGCATTCATTTAATTGTATAAACAAAAGGTCAAAGAAATAAATGGAAATTAAAAAATTGTATATATGATAAGTCCAATATCTTAGATTCTCGCTCTGCGTGTTTTTGAATTATGTTAATTTTTTTTCATTTGGTAGAATTTATTTAGATGAAAAAATAGAAACCAATAAATGAATGATGCCGATCCGATCACAAGTGGTTAAACTGTTAAAGGGCTACGTATTTCCTGTGTTCAAGAGCGATTTTGCTCCGATCGTCTGCTCGCGTCGTTAGCTTGAGCGCGATCACCATGAGCGCGATATAGGCCTACCAAACGCAGTTTACAAAAGACGCCACTAGATGGCGCGCTCCAGGCATTTTTCCAGGAAGTTAAAATGTGATATAATGGCGGGAAAATGTTAAATTTAGCAAAATTGAGCAAAAAAAATAAGGTTTCCTTTGAATTTAATTTTTTTAGAAATTTTTTATAGATAAAATAATAAATCAAATTAAATAAACCAATTAAAAAAGTCAAACAGATCTTGAATAGCCCTTTAAATGCAATACCAAATTATATTGTCTGATGAGGCCTGACAAGAAAAAAAAATATCTAGGTCTAAAGCATTTAGTGAACACAAAATTCTTTTTTAAGCTGATTTTCATGTATTTGTGCGACAAATTTATTGTGTGAAAATCCAAAGCATTTAGAGCAATAGTTTCCTAGATGTGCGATTAATGGAACAGTGATGCCAGGTTGGCGAGTTAATGAAAGCATGCACATATATAGGACAGGCCTATATCGCTTCCGAAGATTAGAATCGAGCCATTTGAGAGATACAGACAGACAGATAAGACATAAACCCGCCTACAGGCCTACTTTCTGTATACTTTATGTAGCGCGCAAAAAGATCGCTCAGTAAACCGCAGCGTTCAAACTCCACTGAGTACAAATGAGAAAACAAACAAGAAAGAAAAAAGTTCACCAAAAATAAGTGACAAGAGCAGCATTAAAAAATATATAAAAAGTTTCCGCCCCCAATGGAATTCAATTAATCGCCAGAAGTTGTAGCTAAAAGCGAAATGACGTCACCAAAAGACAGCGATGAACGAACATAGGAGAGCAGAGGAAACAAAGCACAACAGACGCGAGTGTCAGTTGAGCCCGCGAGTTCTTCGCTGCGGCCCCTTAAAACTAGACGAGTTTTATTAGCGGGAATCTATTGTTCGAGCGAACGAAGCACTGCAAGCAAGCTCGAATCACTCGTCAGAGCCAGAGTATAGCATGGGGACGTCACACGTTTAGGCCCGCTAATACGCTCCGTGTACATTAGTACATGCGTGCTGATGGATGCTGATTAGTTGATTACGATGACAACGACGAGGATGATGGTGATGGGGGCGAACATGTCTGAGCAGCGCACTCGAGTATAGACGTTGAGTAGGCCTAAGCGCCCCTCAATGGCCGCCGCGAATAACAGATGCAGAAGCGCACGCTCGAGCGGAGAGAGGCCTAATGGATGTAAATGAGATGTGCGAGCGAACGTCGAGCGCCCGGCGAAACATAATTACCGGATTAATTATAAATCCAGAGTTAAGCCCGAGCTGGCGCTGCCTCGGGTAGCCTGGCTCACGCGAACTCGAGTAAATCCACGCTCAGATGGATGAAGGGGATCGGGCAGGTCGCCTAGGCTGCCGAGTAGTTTATTATGCAGCAACCGAGTCTTTGGACCACTCGAGACTCAGGGCGTTGATGCCCACGCGCGTCAGACACCGTCAGACAACCGAGCCGAAGACGGTTGACGCCATCGGACGGAAACCGACGTGACCTAGGTCGGAATCACCAATGTGCAAATCTTAGAGCCTGCCTCGAGTCAAGACAGCTTTGGCAACTTCCGGTTATGAAGGGCGATTACCATTTAAGAATTGGTTCGGCCTTGAATCTGCACTCAGGCAGGCAGGAGGACTCGACGGCCGATCAATAACCATAGGCCGAGATCCATTGTGGCGGATGAGCGCACACAGAGTGCAGTCAGAAAACTCAATAAGTCGATCTTCTGTGAGTCCGAACGCAATGTCCGAATCAATAAGATCACTGGATTAGTGTCCGAGCGAGAGCGATCGAACGGCGACTTAAGCCCATTTAATTAGGGTTTATGTTGCGTGCACCGTTGACGTTGCACGCTGGGCTGTACGCGTCGAGCTGCGTTTGCGCTGCGCGACCAACCGCGCGTTCAACTTTGTCCGACTCGAGCAAACGATTGAAGAATGCAATCAATCATCAGTCGTCGTAAGCCTAGTCAATGCGAAACCATTTCTCGTTAATGCAATATCGTGATTAATCATCTAGTCGACTGTTATTTTTGCGTTTTTTGTTTTTGCATTGAGCAATTGGAATTATTGAACCGACGAACAGCTGGGAGGCGGGTTCGTTTCTCGCCGGGTGGAAGCGTTCTTCTTCTTTCCTGCCAAACTTTCATCAGTTGCATTCAACTTTTCAACTTTTTAGTTGAATGCAACTATTTCCCTGCTTCTTCGTGGATCCACTCAATTTCAGCGGTTCGATTTCGCCAATCTGAACGACTGACTCCCCAGGCCACTAATTAATTAGCCCTAACCGCCTAATAGGCCCACGGTGATTAGCGTTAATTAATCCTGAAAGGTGGCCCATAGGGGCGAATAAAGCATTCATTTCAATGTTCCCTTCAAAATAGCGTTATAGTAGAATATAAATTAGGACCTCTCTAGCGTATTACGCAAACACGAATTTGACTAGATTCTCCCTTCATAACCGGAAGTAAATGAGAAAGCTGTCTTGACTGGAGATCGTCGCCTGCTTTTAGACTTTTACCCATTATTTTGCTCAGCCAAAGCGGAACCCTGGCGGCAGCGGCAGCAGCCAGGGGTACGGTGGCCTATAGGGGCGTGACAATGGCAATGCATTGATTGATTCGTTTGTCACGTTCAAGTCACGTGATAAGTGATGACTTCTTGTTTTACAGAGCGACAGTTTATAAGGAAACATATAGGCTTTATATGTAGGCCTAATGAATCTCACTGGGCCCCGCTACGATCGTGTTTATCGATCCCGTACGCCCCTCCCCCACTTTCTCTGTTCTTGCGCCAAGATGTTTTAATAAAGGATGTCGACGATAATATTGAACCGATTGTCAACATGCCATGGACCAGATTGAAACGTGTGCGTCACTGTAGTAGGCCTTTGCATGTGTTTATTTGCGTCGGAAAAGGGTGGCCAAAGTTAAAACAAAAGAAAAGTTCAATCAGCAGCATTCCTCTTGCTGCACCATCAATTTATCATCCAGAAGAGCGAGTGGAGGTGATGGAGTACAGGGTGTGCAGGACGATTGAGCGACACGCAGCAGCTGATAAGCGCTGTTTACGAAGGCGCGATTATGTGTTGTCATGTCGAGCGTAATACTCCGCTCTCAGCTCAGGAAAATCACCTCGTTCAAGTCCAAAGCAATTGGTCAAGCGCTTAAAGTTCAGTGGATTCATCTTTTTACTACAGCGGGAGGATTTAGCGCTCAAACATAACATATACATGTAAGCGCGCCATCGTACTATACAGCATGTAAACTGGAAATGAGCGTCGTCTGCTATCCGCCATTAATGTGAAACTTTACCATTGAGCCGACATCCATCAGTCGTCAACAAAGGCAAACAGCGTCGCGATCTATGATTGAGCACCGCAGCGCTCCTAGTGGCGAAAATATGAAGCCTAAAAATATTGCATGGTGTATAGGGCGTAAAGCATGGCAGCTGCGCGCGATTGCGACGAGAGGGTGGGTGGCGGCGCTGCGAGCCGGGTGGCGCATGCATAATGTATGCGTGCTGGCCCTGGCTTAGGCCCGCGACTCGTGTCGTTTGCCATCCGCCACGTTAATTCCGACCACGGGAGCGAGAGAGATTGATGCAATCGCATTACAATAATCCTCTAGTTTCTTGCATATACGCCATGCAATATTTCCTAGGCTTCACATTATCGCCGCTAGGTGCGCTCAATGTTGAACCTTCTTTGGATTATTTTACCTGCGTTTTCTAGCCGTGCCATACGCTTGGCTAACACCAGCCACACGAGCGAGAGAAGGTGGATGGCGGTAACCTGTGCCATGGACAGCATAAACACCCAGGGGATATGGCAGGGAGTCCAACCTCCGACACTGGGGAAGAGAGGAGACAAGAGACCAAGCTCTGATCCAACCGAGAGCTCCCTCACGACAGGCTAAGCTACATGTGCACGTAAAAACTAACGGAACGCTAACTAATGACGTCATTTCAACTCATTCGTAAAATATCTCTGCTTGGGGCGTCTAGCCAGAAAAAATTAACAACTGACCTAATTGTTTAGCGTTCCGCTCATTTTACCTGCAGCTTATCCTGTCTAATGTTAAATCACTACCAAGTTTCCTTTCAATGGTGGCTCGTCAATATCAACCCAATGAGACGGTCTCCTTGCAATGACGGCTAGCAGACGACGATTATTTCCGGCTTACATGTGCATTTTTTTTACGAAGTTACCCGTGATGAACAGGAAGTTAGGTTTAGCGCAATTCGCGAATGATTTTAAGTCGAAATCCAATTAGGCCTAGAAAAAAGGACCAACGAAAACAGGATATGACGTCACAGCATAATGTGACAACTGAATCGCAGAAAAACTGACGACTGTTTTCGTGTGTTTCATGAAGCAAAGCAAGCACCAGGTTATTTGCGTAATCAGAGAAAAAGAAAAAAAACATCATTTGGACGTCAGATGGCGCCAACGAATCGCGCACGCTGACGCCCTCTAGGGCGTCATCATCATGTGTAGCTCTTGCACCCCACCCCCTCCTCCCAGCCATCTCCATGGACAACTTATTGCTACACCATGCGAGCGACATGTGACGCACATGAGGGGGGGGGGAAAGAAGTTCAGGTTGGTTATTCACCTTCAAAATGCAAAAGTCTAATAGGCCTAAGTGGATCACGTGATGTGAAGAGATCGGATGAACATCCTGCAGCTTACACAATGGCAGCCAACCTTTAAAAAGTTTTTTTGCTTGG
>JAQIYI010001973.1:0-10391 GCA_034700265.1 Polyzonium germanicum
GTCAAAATTTGTCTATGGGCGTTTCTTTTACCTGCCTGTCCAGTACATGCAGTATAAGTAAAACGATGGCCAACGTGAGACCATTGACGGCGAAATCTGGTACCTGAGAAAACCTAAAATAAAAACAATCGACTCTTAATTATGTTTACAAAAGACATCAACTTCAAATCTCCTAAAGGGCCAAAACTTCCCAAGAGGATAAACAAGGCTGCAATAATTTCATAAGCTTATAGGCTTTATAGTAATAGGCATACAACTTGAAAAAAAAAAAACTAAATTAAAAGCATATTGTAGCGGACTCATATAGAGTAGAACACGATACCGGTAGTCATCGGGTAACCACTAATGCATCGTGCAAAAGTGCACCCTAAATTGGCATAGTCTAATGAAGTTATGTATGCAGCTTTAGACTATGCGCAGGGTATTATTACATTGCAGAAGATCCATTGAAGCCTGTTTTATTATTAAATGTGGGTTTGCATAAATTAAGATGAAACTCTCTGCAGCACGCGTTGCCGTAACCAACGTGAAAGCTTGCAAAATGTATTTATATCGCGGTTCTCGTTTAACTAATTCCGGCTCGCTACACAGGAGTTCGTAGAAGCCATTCGCTGTTTATAGTCCTAATTGAATTAGCTAGAATCTGCCAAAGCCACTGTGCGTGAGTAAAACGGGGAACGATCGCGATGCAACCAAAGACTCTAGGTTGCATGGTGCCGTTAAGAGGTATTTAATGAACAATTTAGACCTGTAAGTATAACGCGGGGAATAATTTTGAATGGTGGGGAGATCGAGGTAGGCCGCAAATCATAAATCTTTACATTAGATATCGCTTGAAATATCTCACGCAGAATCGCAAGGAAACCACCTTACTATACAAGCAGGCCTACACACTATTGCAGGCCTTACCTACCTACAATTAGGCCCTATAGCCTGCGATAAAAAAGTGTAAATGTATTGCGAATAAAGTACATAAACAACTATAAATACAGGTCGAGACGATTAACTTAAAGGAGACGCAACAATTATTTTGATTTTTTTTTAACAGAATTTGTACGGTATCGAAATTTCACAAAAAACTGCAAGTTTTTCCCCAAATGCACTTATGCCAAATCAAACTTCCGGTTAGTTTCTTGGGAATTCGCGCGTCTATAAATATGGCAGCGCCCAGTAATGTCCGCTAGAACATATCGTGAAACGAGGCCGGAAGTCAAGGCGGAAACGATGCAAATATTACCGGAAATTCGCTTTGGCAAGTGTACCGTCTTCTGCTCTTACATCTTTGGATGATCATGATTTGGATGCTCGAATAATCGAATTAGTAATTCTTCAGTATAAGCTATACAATTATACATGTAGGCCTACACCATGCAATATTTTTTAGGCTTATCATTTTCGCCATTAGGAGCGCTGCGGCGCTCAATGCTAAATCACGACCCTGATTCCCTTCGATGGCGGCTGCTCAATGTCGACTCAAAGACGAAGTTTACTTTTAATGGCGGATATGAGACGACGCTCATTTCCGGTTTACATCGTGTAAAGTACGTGCGACAACAGGTGTGCACTTTTTCTATTACATACTGTAATAACATACTAAGTACATACTAAGTACATAGTATGCAATGGAAACTGATTCACTCACATGTCTTTGGAGAAGTATTTCGGGCTCGAATCTGGTAGCCAGTACAAAACTGTCATGTGAGCGCCCACCACAGCCATCATGAGAAACAGTTTGAGCAGAAAGCTGATTTTCAAGAAGACGGAGACAACCATCAAGGTGAAAAGAGAGCACAGAAAATAGTACTTAAAAGATTGGGAGAAAAAAATACAAAGAAACAGTAAACAATGAGTTTCAATCATTGAAAGACCAACAAACTGAAATAACAAAGGGGGAAAAAAATATTTATTTGTTCATGTAGAAAGTGAGTAGGCCTATATGGACGAATCTTGAGTGCAGCTTACAGGAGAGAATGTTGGCCTACAGCCTTCCGGGATAAAGTCGAGATTCACGGCTTCCAGAGTGATATGAGCTCTCGTATTGTTGTTAACGTGGCTCGACGTCCCGTTGTCTCGAGAATTCGATGAATCGATGGGCCTATACGCCTTCGTGGGCTGACAGTCTAGCTGCGAACAAATACAATTTATTAGAGCAGGGGCGCCTACAAATTGGATGTTTTCGCACTTGGAGACAATTTGCTCTTAAGAAAAAAAAAAACTTTAGACTTGACTCCATAACGATCAAAAAATCAAATGAAATCAAATGATTCTACATCTAACTCGGTTAAAAAAAATTATTAAGGTTCAAAACTAGATTTTTCGAACACCCTGCATTTTAAAAGAGAAAACTAAATTGAAACTTTGTACGAGTAAGTAGTAAGCAACAAACTCACAACGGTGATGATTGCACACGTAGAAATGAGTAAGACTGTTAGGAGAAAGATGGAGATTCGCACGATGTAGTTGTCACGAACCAAATGACAACTTGGACAATCGGGAACAGATGTTCCCTGGCACTACACAAGGCAACAAATAAAGTACCAGAATTGAGAAACCAGATAATACGCGCGGTACTCTTTTTTATTAATATAAGAGGAACCCCACTTTAATTTGACGTTTTTTTATTTTATTTATTATTATTTTATTTTTTTTTAATTTTAGAAAATTAATTCGCATGAAATCGCAACGTAAATACCTGACTAGGCCTACCCCGTAAAAGAAATTGAAAGCGCGTTTGATTCATCTTAGAAAATGGAAGGAAAGACATATAATAAAAAATATTATCGTGAAATACGAGTAGGCCTATATCGTCGAATAAGGTTTTTCAATTTTCATTGTCATTCTACTGTCGCTTCCCCTCTAAAGGGATTTGTGATGGATTCAAAGGTAGCCTTCAATATCTACAAATTGTATAAAGTTGTCGGTTCAAACTGAAGTACCACTTTAAATATAATTTTACAATTGCCATATTAATGCCTGCAAATTTCAGCAATCACATTTAGCGGAAACTAAAATTCATCCCCTGCTTTTATCAGCTAGGCCTACCAATTATCAGCAATCAAAAGATTTTCGCCGAAATAAATCATTTCTTTGCCCATCATGGATATCGATTTTCATTAATCGAAATATAAGCAATGTATTGCAACGTCAAAACCAGATACATTATATAATTCTGCACTCTGCAGTATTCAATACAACTAGCTGTACATGCGCTTTGTAGGGCCTACGTTGTTTCGATATTGCCGAAAGCAATTCTAACTTTCTTAGAAAATATTGTACGAGCGTATATTTCGATTCGATCCGTACATCTTTTATGAACTTACAGTGTAGAATACGATGAACAAAAAGAAAGAAAGAAAGAAAGAAAGATAAAATCTATGAATGAAATCCAATTACCCTGCACCTGTCAGCCCAGCAAATATATGCAAACAGTCCCAGCAAAAGCACTGTAGTTCCGTAGGCACTGATGTATATAGGCGTCCTGCATTGGGGGGAGAAAAAAAAATATCTCTTAAAAAAAGAAAAAAGAAAAGCAAAATTTTTCGATAATAACATGCAAACTCAATTTAAGAGTGAACAATGAAGGCAGCATTACTTTCAGGCTTCACATTCTGAACATTACATGAAAAATATTGTTGTTAAAAACATAATTCAAAACAAATTACATTTCATACAAAAAATTGCCTTTTACTTCTTGTAAGAAGATTTTTCCTCATCATGCAAATTGAAACTTCAATTATAATATTTAGTTTACAAATACCCGGTATAATGTTGTTAAAAAACATAATTCAAGACAAATTATATTTCATACATAAAATTGCCTTTTATTGAGATTATATAATCAATATTTTTCAGATTGTGACCTTTGTGATTAAATTTGTTGTGTGTAATAATAATTTTATCTAATATTCTCTAATACGATCATTTATTGTACCGATAGTGGTTATTGGACCTTTGTATTTTTCTTTGTTTCTTTTGACGTGAGCTAGTTTTGCCCTGGACATACTTATAATTCTTTATTACGTTTGATTTCGGGTTGTTGTGTTTATTGCGTTGTACATTAGGGGTCATTAATTGGGTGTATGACCTGTTGACCACCTTTAACCTTTAAATAAAATAAATATAAATAAAAAAATAGGTCCTACGTTTGTTTTTTTCTCTTCAGTGGAATCTCGTTTGCAACGCCACTCATTATGCTTCGATAGGCAAGAGCGCTTACATGGTCGGCATGTTTTTCGGCTCCGTGGGATTCGGCTACATGTCCGATAGGTGAGCCGTTGTTCATCAGCGGTTATCGTTTCGAGTCATGATAGTTGATAACTCGATGAGTTAGGATTTCATTTTAACGTTTTGTCGAAGGTATGGACGCCGCCGTGCTGTTTTTATCGCCGTCGTTCAATACGTAACGTGCGCCCTCTTGTCCACATTCGCCCCGACCTATTGGATCTACGTGGTCCTGCGTACGTTGACCGGCATGGCTGCCATCGGAGCCTACCTCTGCGCCTTCGTTCTACGTCGGTACACTTATTGCCATTTGGAAATTCAACTTGAAGTCATATTTCAACTAACTAGGGTACAGATTGGAATTTGTTTATGCTAGACTGAATTCATGTCTAATTTGGCCGTGCAGTGAATGAAACAGTGTTACCAAAGTACCGAGGCATGATGTCCACCGGGATACACGTGTTCGCAGCAGTCGGTGTCATGATAACATCGGGGCTCATCTATGTGAGCCGAGGCAATTGGAAGACTTTCAATTTGGTGTCAACCGTCGGTCTTCTCACCATGCTGTCCTATTACTGGTGAGCTCTGAAGGGTTACTCACAATTTGTAACATATATTTTAGTGATGCCGCTTGGAAGACTCTCAATAGAAGTTGGTGGACGCGCGCGTTGTTTCAATATTCCTCCGGGATTTTGCCAGGATCTTTCCGGAGTCTCCTCGGTGGCTCATCCTCGAGAATCGCCTGGACGAGGCGTTGACGGTGGTGCGAAGAATAGCCAACATGAGCGGTCGAAGGGACATCTCCGATGAGCATCTAACTTCGATCATAAAGAAGTGCCGTCGAGAGGCGGTCAGTCTGTGCGCATTAATTATTGTTACGTAACAGAATTAGCTTATTGAATATTGGCGAAAGTAAATGACTTGGGACCAATTCGCAGGTGCTCAGCGCGGATGACGCAGCAGCTCGAGTTGGCCGTGCCAAGTGGAGGCTCGTGCTGGACATCATGACCTCGCCAGCGCTTCGAGTGAACACGATCATCTGCTGTTTCCTATGGTGATTGCATTTCATGAGACCGTGTTTAATTAATTAATTGCTTCATGGGCGTATTTCCCAAAAGTTGTTGAACCCCCGGTCATGGCGTTGTATCCCTGAATTGATTTATTTCTTCCAGGGTCTCGGTCAGTTTCGGCTACTATGGCATAATGTTTGCGTCGCCCAAGTTCGCCACCAGTTTGAGCCTGGTCGTTTTCGTAGGCGGCTTGGTCAGCGTCCCCACCGGCATCCTCGGCGTCTTCCTCATCAAAATGATGAGCCGAAGAGCCGTTCTCAGCTGGACTTTCTCCGCGGCCGGACTCTGCTCGCTCGCTTTCTTCTTCGTACCTCAAGGTACGGCATGCAGTCGCTCGCCTTAGAAACTTATTCGAGTCTAAACGCATTCGTTTGATGCAAATGCACAGAGTACCGGTGGCTGCAATCGACGGTTGGCATGACCGGCAAACTGGCCGTCTCGTTGACCTTCAGCGCCGTCTACATTCTGACGGCCGAGCTGTTTCCGACCGACCATCGCAACGTGGCCATGGGAGTCGGTTCCACTTTTGGACGAATCGGATCGGTGATTGCGCCTTTCGTCGTCGATGTCCTCGTGAGTAGATTTGTCCCTTCCATGTCCGCACGCCGACCAGGCATTCGCTGCAAGATGTGTCACATTTGTCGCTAGGGCTCCGAGTACATTGGCAATGCGATGGCGGTGTTTGGCGTAGAATTGCTTCTGGCCAGTCTGGCCAGTCTGCTGGTCAAGGAGACGGCCGACAAATCGCTGCCCGAGACAGAGATGGACGTCAAGAATTTCGACAACTTGGACTTCAAGGAACAGGCCGAGACCAGACGGATACTAAAGTAACGGGTGGCAGCGAATTGACCTCGATCAATTTCGCCTCATTTCACAACGCTCAAGATTTTTTTTGATTTTTTACGAGATTATTTTTATTTTTATACGATTAATTTCGCCTCTTTATTTCTTACAACTTTATACATGTCACGTCATCCAAATGGGCTGTCCAAGGATGTTTATTCGCTTTTCTAGATTTAATTGAGACGATTTTGAGTCATAATCGATTCTTAATACTGACTCCAGGAGACGAGTGAATAAATAAAGCGAAGGTTAAGTATCAAGTACCGTATAAAACAGTTTTAATGTTTCAGCGTTTGGACGCGGGAGTTTATTTAATAAATTAACAATCTTTATTAGTAAATGCTTTTGAAGCCTTGAAATACCGCCAATGACTTGAGCCATTTTGAAAGATAGTTAAAACAAACATATGCGAATAAACAGCCTTGCACTTAAATGCGCATAAATGGCACAATGAAATCTTAAACTAGAGTACGTAATACTGGTTTGAAATGAATTTCTTACAAACAAAATTTATTTTGCATCTAGACTACAACAAGTGTCGATCGTGGTGGGAATTCCCAGAAAATCGTTGAAGACTTTGCTATTAAGAACCTCATTGTCATTCCGATTAGCTTTAAATTTAATTGAGTTAAATCCTGCTCTTATTCATAGGAGGCCAAGGAAGAGCCAGAGGGGGTTTCAGGCATTTTACATACTGTATTTACAGTCGTGGGAACAGACGAGACATCATGATTAAATTTTAAATAAAGCAGGCTTTAGAGGCTACACAGATAAACACGTATTTTGTATCTTGACAAAGGAGTTGACACACTGAGTAGATGCAGATGGAGCCGTCACGCCGGAAGCAACGTTGATGAACAACGGGCGTCATTCCAAGTAGATGTCCTCAATCGGGTACGCAGTCTCGATGAACTTGTGGTAAAACCGCTGGAAGGCTCTTCTGATCAAATCAACGAGAATTAATTGACGAAATAAAAACGAGAGATAAAAGTTGGCCTAATTCTGGCGACGTCTTTGTAGGCCACGACGGATCTCACCCGACTGATTCTGCGACGGGTCTGGTCGAGTCGTCGCCGATGAACACGTGACAGGCGAAGCGCTGCTTCGTAGGGTGCTTCGTGATGAAGCCGAAATATCTACGAGTCGTCCGAATTACATTTGAGTCAATGTGGATGCATTCAATTCAACCGTGACCTGTTTGCAAGTTGTACCTGTAGTCGTTGGGATGAAAGCCGCAGAAGCTGATGTTCTTCAGGAAGAAGAAGTAGTCGTGACACGGTACGTTGTTGGGCTTTGTTGGCCATCAATTAAACAACAAACAAGTTATCACAGATCCATTCGAAGTACACCGTGGTTATTATAATTCTCTGACCATGGGCTTGCTCTTGTCCACCATTCGAAGCCCTTGGTCGCTGACCTCGAGCACGCAGGGATGCGGCGGCATCCAGGCCAGCTCGCCCTCGCTACTTCCCGTAATTCTTCTGATGGCTTGGCACAGGACGTCGTTGCCCTTGTTGCAGGCGACCTCGACTGAGCCGAGGAACTTCAACAGGAACCGCTCTTTCTTCACCTGAACAGTTTCTGCAAAGGCCGGTATTTACATTAATTCTCTACGCTTTATAGTTATTATTAGTCATTAAAGTAAAGTTGCGCTTCGAACCGGGATCGAAGTCGCTGTACTCAACATCGGTGACGTAGGCGCTTGGGAAGACGCCGCATTTTCCCGTCCGCAGATTTATTCCTGAATTATTATTTTAGCAAAATTGCTTATTCATCAAACCTTAGTCATGAGATTTTCGTTTTAATTGCTCGGACTGACTTGGTTGTACCTTCACACCAGAGGTCGTCGGCCTCCTTCTGCACGTAGAGCGGATCGCCGATGTCGATCTCGACCTCGTCGTGGTGCCGAGGAATGAACCTGTGCAGACCTCGATGCGAATTCAAGCACGAGTCCAGCGTGGTCGTCGACACTCCCGAACTGGAGCCCGGCGAAATCGGACAGGGCGAGAAACAGGATCCTGCGTAGGAGACGGCCGAATTAAATTCAAGTGCTAGTTGTGAAGCTAATTCAACGAAATTTAGTGTCTGTCCGACAGATTCGCAGATAGGTCTACCATTGATGGGCGGGGAAAATCGTTTGGCGGCGTCCGGAGAATGCCCGGTCGAGTTGCCACTGTCGACGTCCGTGTTCAGGATCTTCTCCTCCGGACTCGAATCGTCTTCTGCGGACAAGGGTGCTTTTTTGGTTTGTTTTTAGCTCTTGACATTTAAGTTGGTGTCCCTGTAAGGACATCTTGAACCCACCCGTGAGCCGAGGAGATTTGAAGCGGAATGGAAGCAGTCGCTTGGACGTCGACAGGTGCTGTTTGGAATGTTTCGGCGAGGAAACGCCATCGTCGCAGCTTGTGGACTGCAGCTTCCTGGGACTGGTCGGAAGGTCTTGAACTCCGGTCTCGGCTTGGAGAATTTCTTCCGCGAGCGACAGCGCCTGCGTTTTGAAGACTATGGATGATCCGATTGCTAACGGGACACAAGAAACAAAGGTCAGTCAAAGGTCACCATAACTAATTGCCACCTGCTTTTATGCGGACCGGGTTTCTCTTTTGGAATCTCGGGCAGCCTCCGTCTTTTTCGGGCGTTCAACAAGGACGTCGTCATGGACATCACTTCGGCCTGTTGCTGTTTGCGTTGGACCGAAGACGTGGAGGAATCGGTCGAGGAAACCACCCATTTGAGAGTTGGCAGGCCGTCCTTGCAAGAGTTCTGCAAAGCACGAGGTCCGTAAAGATCGACTGCGACAAAATGATCGCGGGATTACGGAGCTTACGTCCGTCCAATTGGTCTCCTTCCAGCACACTGGACTGCTGAAGTGAATCAACTCCTTCGTGCAGACTTCCATCGCCGATTTGCAACCATTGTTGGAATTAGGGGGCGGCGACTGTTCCATCATCCGCTGGGATTGTTCGCCACTGAGGTCGTCGTCTTCGGCCATCAGATTGTCGAGGACGATGTCGTGAGCTAGTCTGCATGACATTTTCTCTGTTAATTTAGTTCTTGGCCGTAAACTTTATAATTAATTTAATTAAATTTGAATAATATTTAGATCTCTTCTCAAAAAGTCTTAGTTTTTAATTATAATTAGTCTAATTGTGATTAACCAATGCCCTTAAGATGCTAGTGAAAGGGGTCCAGAATCATTTTCACGTAACACTTTGTTTGGCCTTGATGCAAATTTCTCGTTCAATGGATTTTTTAACATTTATTTTAACCCTTTGTTTTTTCTTGAGATTGCGGCTGGATTGGAAGGACGTACCGATAGCAGTATGTGGGCGCTTTGATGTGCTGAGGAAGTCTCTCGAACACCTCGCGGAACTGTTCGAATTGAGGGTCGGCCATGTTGGATGGTTTAATTTTCTTCTTAATTTCTTCTAGTCCGCGCACGTCATCGTCTTCTCCGTCATGATATATTCAATTCAGGCCAGAACGATGCTTCGCTGATGGAGCTGCTTGCTTTCTTTTCTCTCCATCACTCTGGCTTAAAACATCTCGGCGCCTGGTCTTCCCTGGTCATCTTCCACCAGTTCAATTCCTCTCCAGCTTCAGCGGATGCGAGATTCCTGCTCTTCAGGCTAATCGCAAGACTTAACTAATTGACGCGAGTGTGAAGTCATTTTAGGTGAACAGTGAGTTAACTGAGCCTTGCATTTTAAATGACGACGCGCCTGCTTGCGTGGAAGCGAAAAGGTTACAGCCGTAGACCAACCGTGCTCGCGCAACCCGATTATTGATTATTTCCGCGGTCTTCCCATATTGCGTGGAAAGCGCAATTTTACGCTCAGGGGTGGCGCCCCACGCAGCCGCCAGTTAGCTTGACTATCGACCGACCGCATTGGCGCGGATTGTCAGTCGCAGCACGCCATTGCTATGGCAATCATACAAATAGTGTACTTTCTAATGTTTTATGACGTCATCACCATAGCACCCTTTATCGTTTTTTCAATATTTGGCCAAAATGTTTTTGTCATTTTTCGCAATTTGACCATAATTTGAATAGATCTATCCAATGCTATGGTCAAATTTCTTTTTGGCAAAAGATGTTTTTGTAATTTTTCGCAATTAGATCATAGAATTGGATAGATCTATCCATTTCTGTGGTCAAAATGACAAAATAAAATTTTGCCGAGTAAGATAAGCCTAAAAAACACCAAAAACTTAATTCCGGCTCCATTATTGATGAAGCCAACATTCTGAAATAGC
>JAQIYI010001974.1:0-10388 GCA_034700265.1 Polyzonium germanicum
CTGGCCAGGGTAAATTTACCGGTAAATTACCTTTACCGGTAATTTACCGTGGTAATTTTACCGACCTCCCATCACTATTCTTGAGTAGGAAACGGAAGCGGATATAGAATTTCTGCCTGCTCATAGCCGCCTATAGGAGGCTATATATGAGTCTATGGTCTGCTTTCGTCTCATTCCAGGTGGGGGAGTGTTGCCGGGCAAGTGCCACGGGCCATATCTGGGAACACTGTCCTACGTGTCGACTTCTAAAACTTGGCAGGCCAATATTGCCCAGACATGGCCAGCCAAGTTTCAGTTTCCCGGGGCAGCACGGTAAATCTGGCAGTGTGAATGGAAGTTAAGCGGGCTGGCCAACCGGTGGAACCACACTTGTAGAGGGACGCTACGCCATGAGCAGTAAAACAATTCAAATCTGAAAAAAATAAAAGTAAAGTGCGTATGAATCTGAATGAAATTGAAAATTTTGCTCAATGATAAGCTCAAGCTGAAGCCGAAATTTAAAACAGCAAAGCTGAAAGGCCTGCAAATTTCAAGCTTCAGCTTGTTGTTTGAGTTGCTTTATTTATTTTTCAGTGTGCGAAGAACAGACAATGCGAGATGTAGCCAAACAAATATAATTCCGGCCTCAGGCCGGAACCCCGATTCACGACTAATGCAAATGTCTCAGTCCTCAGAACTGTCTCGAGTCAAGACAGCTTTTGTAACTTCCAGTTATGAAGGGAAATTATAGTCAAAATTATAGTTATCGTCTGCAGTTCTGGACGCGCACCTCTCGCAATCACGAATGTTTACTGTAATCTCCCTTCATAACCGGAAGGTGCTAAAGCTGTCTTGACTCGAGACAGGTTTTGCACTAGCCTAGTGATTCCGGCCTCAAATCTCAAGTTAGGAAAACGATCTAGACAAGGACCACCTACAATTTTACATTAGCCGGCCTATTATTAAGTTTCTCAAATGAGTCAAATCCTGACTCAAATTATCAAGAGAGCATCTTGAACTTGAGTTTGTGCCAGTCAGCTTTCATGACGTCACTAAATCTTTCTCCAACCAAGTATCTCCAGAAACAGTTTAAGCACGTGCGAATTCCAACTCGCAAAATGAAATTTAAAATGCATGCACGTGCACTTGAATTCACGTGCGTTAATGATAATGATAGGATTTCGGGGTCAACAGGTCCTGTGAACCCAATTACAGACCCCTAGGCCCTAGCAGAACCAAGGGACAAGACAAACACCCAAGGGATACAGAAAGGAATCCAACCCCTAACCCCCAGTGGTCTAGAGTAGAAGCGAGCTCTAACCAACTGACCCACGGGAGCTCCCCGTTGAAGATGCACGCGCATTTTTTTCTTTTCTAACATTTACAATTACAAACGCTCTTTTGGAACAGAGAGCGCCATGGAGGTAGACCTAGTCCGAGGCCTACTGGACCTTCCACCAGAAACCATCCACAAAGTTTTAACGCTCGTCTCTCTGCACGACCTGATGAACATCCGACTGTAAGTAGAAAGTCAGCAGGACTTTGCTTGTTTTAATTCTACGAAGTTACGCCTAGCCTCATCTTCGAAAGTCAGGGCTGCAGGTTAAATTAGAGTTTTGTTTTCAACTTGGGTTTATATTTTTCTAAAACGCTGGATGAATAGACTACAATTGGTCTTTTGAAAAAAATCCAAAACATGAATTGGTTGGGCTATGATCCGCCAATACGTATCTTAGCTTGGCTGGTTTTATTTTACGCGCTTTCACAGTAAAAGCTAAGATAAGTGAGAACTAAGATTTGCACTAGGCCTAGCAAAGATAAAAAGTTGGCAATTATACGATACCCGTTCATGTTTTTTGCACCAGGTACTAGTTTTAGCTTTCACTGTGAACGCACCTTATAAGATAAAGCAATTAAGATCCAGCATTGTTGGTTTTATTTTATGCGTTCACAGTAAAAGCTGAAACTAGAACCTGGAGCAAAAACGTGCGGCGTAAAACCAGCCAACTTTCTATCAATTGCTTCCACATATCTTAGCTTGCATTGAAATGACTTGCATTTATTTTGTGAATGAGTAAAATATAACCAGCCACGCTCAGATACGCTTTGCTGAGCAATGCATGTTTGAGCTTTTACTGTGAACCCTCCATGAAAGCTAAGATGTTGGAAAAGGCCTAGGCTACGTAATATTTAAATGATTTAACTGGAGTCTTTCACACGCGTCAGGACCTGCAAGTATATGCTGGAACAGGCGAGCCACCCAAGCTTGTTGCGCTTGCATCTGAAGGACCGGCCGATCACTATGAAGGAATTCCAATGGCTGACAATGACGAAAGCACGGCTGATGCCCAACATTGTCGCCCTGTGCCTGCGCGAGGACAGTCAGAACGACTTCGGCATTTGGGCGACCGAGATGACAAAAGAGTTCTTCAAGTCGTTGAGGAAATGTTGCGTGGGACTTAGAGAGTTGTCCCTGGAGTGCTGCTGCGTCAAACCTGAAGTTTCGATCGCCGATCTGCCAGAAAGCATTTCTAACTTGACTCTGTACCAGGTGTGTCTCGAAAATCCTGGATTGTTTTTTGCGTCGAGGACGTCGAGGACTGGAGGTCAGCTTGTCGGCCAATCGCTGACCGTATTGTCGCTCGACTACCGCTGCGTCTACGGAGTCAAACCTTCCACTTGGAATGTCATCAAAGCGATCGCCACCTACGACAACCTTGAGACTCTGATCCTAAAAGGAGTTCCCAAACTGTCGGATCACATGTTCGTCTATCTGGCCGGACATCTGCAAAACCTCGTCGAACTGCGCTTGATCGACCTGACACGGATCGGCCATGGAACGTTCCACACGATCGCCAGCAGTTTCAAGATGTTGACCACGATCGAATTGAAGGACTGTGAGAACATTCGAGACGAGCATTTAGAGCGGATCAGCACCAACGTTCAGCTGGAGACGTTGGTCGTCGACCGTTGTTCCAAACTCACGAAGGCTGGCCTGACGAAACTACTGGAACAGCTGGTTAACCTCAAGAACCTGACTCTCAGAAGCTGCATCATCGACGATGACACAATCAGGACCATATGGCAGGGTCTGCCGTATTTGGAAAGTCACGAAATCCAGGAGTACTCGCCGCTCTTACGAATACCTAATTTCGTCAGGAACCATGACTATCTGGATGTGCTGATCCTTAAGGGGATCACGATGCCTAGCGGGAGCATCGCACAGTTGGTGCCATTCATACCCAACATAACAAGGTAATCAATATAATTGTTGGCCTATGGCCACGGGTATTTAACTTTTCATATTTTATTTAATTCTTTAAATTCGATTAATTTAATTCTAATTAATTTAATTCTATTTAGCCTAATTTAATTATATTTAGCATAATTTAATTCTATTTAGCCTAATTTAATTCTAATTACCCTAATTTAATTCAATTTAGCCTAATTTAATTATATTTAGCATAATTTAATTCTATTTAGCCTAATTTAATTCTATTTACCCTAATTTAATTCAATTTAGCCTAATTTAATTTTATTTTGCCTAATTTAATTCTATTTAGCCTAATTTAATTCTATTTAATTTCATTAAGTTACTTTTTAATTCCATCTAACTTTTAATTCTATTTAACTTTTAATTGTATTTAACTTAATTCCGTTTAACTTTTAATTGTATTTAACTTTTAACTAGTTAACTTTTAATTGTATTTAACTTTTAATTCCGTTTAACTTTTAATTGTATTTAACTTTTAACTCTATTTAACTTGTAATTATATTATATTCTGCGCGGATTTTAATGATAATTATTATGGTGGGACTAGGGTAGGGTGGTCCAAAAACATGAATGTTGAAATTTTTCATAGGCAAGTTGGTAATTTTGTTCCTTTTGGTCTAAAATCATCTGTGTAAAATTTGAACTAGGAAAAATATAACATTTGAGGTTGAATTCTATTTTGCCTAATTGAATTCTATTTGGCCTAATTTAATTCTATTTCAAGGTTAATGACAATTAACATTAGAGTGGGTTAGGGCAGCCAAGGCTATTTAAGTTTTACCCAATTTGACAGCTTATAACTTTTGAACGGGTTGAGCTACACTGATTCCCAATGGCGCATTGGAAAGATCATTCAGAAGTATTTTTGAAAATATAAAGATTTTATATTTGGCAAGCTTCCAACATGTAAAAAAACATTTGAAAACAAACATTTTGAAAAAAATCAAAAATCGAGCTGATACTAATTGGAAACACCCAAATAAAAATAATCATTAGATTTTCCTAAAGTGATTTGAATGACCTTTCCAACGCGCCATAGGGAATTAGTCTAGCTCAACCTGTTCAAAAATTATAAGTTGTTGAAATCGGTGCAAGCAAAATAGCACTGGATGGGCTAACCCACTCTTTTAATTTTCATTAACCTTGAACGACCCTTAAACATTAGATTTTCCTAAAGTCGTTTGAATGACCTTTCCAACGGGCGATAGGGCATTAGTGTAGCTCAACCTGTTCAATAGTTATAAGTTGTTGAAATCGGTGCAACCAAAATAGCCCTGGCCTAATTTTAATTCTTTCTAAATCAACCTTCAGACTTGAACTTGCAGTCGACACATTCCTCGTCAGCGACGTGGACATTGAGGCCATCACAGACAACCTTCGTCGTTTGGTCAGTTTGAAGCTCGTTAAGACTATGATCACGGATGACGGTCTGTCGCTCAACTTGCCGAAGCTGACGGCCCTCGAAAATCTGAAAGTCCGCAGCCAAAATTTGACTGATAACGGCGTGCTGTCGATCGGCGATTATCTGAACACACGTTTGGCGGTCAACATCACGTTTTGCGGTGACGGCGAATTTATATACAACAGTAACACCACAACCAGTCAACCCGAGTCGAGCGCCTTAAAACTGTCCGGATTCAACCGAGACAAGACGTTTATCACAATCTTACTTCCGCACTTCCTCGATGTCGACGAACTGTA
Organism: Polyzonium germanicum; assembly: GCA_034700265.1. NCBI lineage: Eukaryota > Metazoa > Arthropoda > Diplopoda > Polyzoniida > Polyzoniidae > Polyzonium > Polyzonium germanicum. The sequence goes on from JAQIYI010001974.1 coordinate 4,955, forward strand.
TTTGAACAAAGTCCCTCTAACTGAGGCCGACGTGGATTTAATCGCCAGTTATCTCCCACGTTTGAAGAGCCTCTCGCTTGGAGAGAGAGGTTTCAGGTCGGACGGACCTGGCAATCGGACGACGAACAAAGTTGCCATCGCCATTCTGTCCAAGTTCTCTGTCCTCGAAGTGTTCTGCATGGGAGAATCGTGCGTGACGAACAAGTTCTTCTTGCGGTTGATGGACGACGATCATCATGGGCAAGTCGTCGAGGCGCGAACGCTGCGGAAGCTCGAAGTCAAGACCAGCCATTTTCCGTCCACCAAGTGCCTGTTGGATGTTGCGAAAGTCCTGTGCGCAATGAAAACCTTCAGTATCAGATCGCGTAACTGCAAGCTGTATAACGAAGTGGTCCTCGAGGTCATTAAAAGCAGCAGCAGCAGCGACAACTGTCTGAAACTCACCGTCGTCGGTCGTAACGTCACTGATGACTTGCTGCTAACTCTCGTCCAGTCTGCTGCGGACTTCGCCGGACGCCTCGTCGACTTGAGCCTGACCAACACGTCCGTCAGTCTGGCCGGATTTCGCAGATTGGCGCCGCTTCTCACTCGCCTCGAATGCTTCAAGCTTGACGTGACGCGTCAACTGCTATTGAGTGCGGACAGCGTCATGGCCGAGCTCGGCCAACTCTTGACGTCCGACTTGAAGGAGCTTTGCGTTAATGGCGACACGCTCACGGACGCCGGTCTTCCGCTACTCGGACGTCACCTTAACACCTTGGAGAAGTTGGTGGTTAACCGCTCGTCAATCACCATCGAAGGGCTCAACGCCATGAGCGCTCGACTGAGTAGAATCGGCGAGGTCCTCTTTTATCTCGAACCTGGGAATCACGAACTTTTTGTCGGCCCCAGCAATATCAACCTCATTGATTTGTCGCCATAGACTGGTATGATCACTAGAGGAAAAGACGATTCTACAGAGCGACTCGAGCGTTGCTCAGTGCTCACCCATAGCCTAACATGGGTGAGCAACGCTTGAGTCACTCTGTAATGTTCAAAAAGTGTGATTCAAAAAAGCCCAAAAAAAATGTTGACAAAAAAAATGTGACACAAGAATGTGATTAAAAAAATATGTTTGATAAATAAAAATGTTTGACAAAAAAAATTTGTGATAAAAAAAATGTTACGATAAGAAATGTTTGATAAGAAAATAATGTGATTTGATAAAAAAAATGCGTTTAATAGTGTTTGATAAAAAATAAATGTTTGATAAAAAAAAGTGTGTTTGATAAAAAATGTGTTTGATAAAAAAATATGTTTATAAAAAATGTGTTTGATAAAATAAAGCGAAGTGTTTGATAAAATAAAGCGAAGTGTTTGATAAAAAAAATGTGTTTGATAAAATAAGCGAAAGTGCCAAAGTGGGCATGGAGGTGTTTTACGCAGCCGAAGGCAAAGTGTTAATTTGCGGTTGGGACTTGTCGTCAACCAAAAAGACCCATCAGTGCCTGTAGAACTGGAGTTCAAAGCAGACAGAAATCCGCGCGTTATTTCCATTTGTAGGCTCCAAAAATGGCGCCGCAAATATTACCTTCATCTATTTATGCACATTCTAAGAGCAACGTATGAATAAATGAACGCGCTTAAAATAAAATGAACTCCTCAGAAAATTACTCAACCTGGCTAAAAGAAATTATCCGTCTCGGCCACCAACACGAATCGGCATACATGTAGGCCTAGATGTACATCTACATGGTTATGTTGTTTACAGAAAGCAGACAGAATACGACGACGACGACGGTGATGATGATGGAAGAACATGCACTCATGCAGCCGAGAGGAAAAACTTAAATCACACCAACCGACCCAACTTATTAATATCTTAGTAGATGTATGTGGCGAGGAAGAATAAGGTTATTATGTACATCAGTGGATCCTGCTGCCAGAATTATTATTATTACGCCGCTTTTATTATCATCACCATTGTTATTACTATGCATAATAATTAATGTAAGGAGAAGATACTTGAGTGCATATGCGCGCCAATTAAGCCGAAAAACATTTTTCGTGTATGTTGTCAATAAAGGCGAAACGCGCGGCTCCCGCTCGTACAACACGTTACGTTACGCAGTGTGAATCGTAGACCCACCTGGAAAACAAAGGAAGTAGGCTACGCTAATGAAACGATCTGTACATGTATCTGCAGATGCGCTGCTCGCCATTCCTTACTTATCCTCTCCACTGGCAGGTAAGTCCCCTTAGGACAACAATGGTCCACGGGCGTCAGAAGAACTGACAAATGAAACATTGCATAGACCTACGAGTATCTGAAAGCGAAAACAGGCGGTTTGATATCGCAGGGATCAGCATGCTTGAAAATTTAAAGATTAAAAAAATTAAATTTGATATTATCAAATAGATTGTACGAGTGTTTGTCAACCGCCAATTGCCAATGTTGTTTTATTGAGCGAGCTAGCAAAGCACTCAAACAACGAATTCTCAAGTTATTTTCGGAAAAGGTTCTAGATATTGACGAAGAAACGAAGAATAAGGTGACTAGTTTATTCGGATTTTACAAAAAAGAAAAATGAACTAAATAATGAATCCATTAGGCCTATCGTCCCACCATCAAAGGGAAACGGGGTGGCGATTTAACTTTGAGCGCCGTAGCGCTCCTAGAGGCGAAAATGCGAACCATAAAAAATATTACACGGTGTACATCCAAAGGTGAGGCCTGGAGGGCACCTGCCCATCCAAAGGAGCTAGGCATACACAAAAAACAACGCCATCTTTCTATCGATTTGTCAAACAAACGCGGAAGGCCATTATTGTGGGTTAGATGACGTAGATTTACTGGAGTTCTTCGTAACTCACAGTGCACTCAGTGTCTTTGGGTTCCTCATTCGTTCATTCAAATATCCCAGACATCGAGAATATAGCAGTAGCCTGAGAAACACCTATCTGCATAGATTAACATTGACGCTCGTATAGACGGAAAGCAGCATGCTGCAGGCATAGGCCTACATACAATTGTATATCTACGTTAGGAATACTACACACAGCCTGTAATAGGCCAACCCTATATATGCATATAGAAACAAAAAAAAATTATTAACCAAAAAGCTTTTAAAAGAATGTAGGCGCACGTACAGATAGGCCTACGACAGAACTGCGTCAAACACTTAATCACTGTAAAGGTTTTCAGCGCAAGAAAAATAGACAAGCAGAGTAGGAAAAAAAAAAATCATCAATATGCAGCTCTCACGCTTTCTCTATCCCTCTTCGAGGAGGGACAATATCAAAATTCAAATTAGCATTTGAAAAGAATAAGAGAGAGAGAGAATACGACGAAACCTATAGCGACGATCGTTGCCAGATTCATTTCAACGAATGTACCAACATTTACACGAGTGTACATTGAAAGAAAACAAGGTTGCGAGCATAACGATCGTTGTCATCAAACTTGTGCAAGGCCTCGTCTTTCTTCGCAGAAAAAGAAGCCTTGAGACATTTCAAATATGCATTACTCCGACCCATCATCCTCCTCCTCTTCATCCAAACATCCTTCCTGCTGCACTCTTAACTTCTTAAGTTCGAGCCATTTTATCGAGCCGGATCACGTGACACGAAACTGTTAATAACACTATAATCCAACTTGGAAACAATGGCGAATAAGCATAGGCCTACGGTACTACGGGTACTGCGTCGTCCTATATACAATTATAGATGTAGCCTATAGGCTAGTCTACCGAGGTAATGTAGGCCCACAATAGTACATATTGAAGGCCAGCCATCCTCGTAACTTCGTGGAACAAACAAAGCAACATTTTTAGAATGTGCAGTGATGGCAGGTGAGTTTTAAAATTTTAATTGGCAAAACTTGAGTCGTTAAGAAAACTCGAAATGCACGTAATGTGGGCATACCTCTTCTGCTTGTCTTGTGTGTGCAGTAAGAGGTCACATGTAGACGCATACAATTTGATATGACAAACTGGCGATTCGTGTGAGCAAGTGCGAAACCACGCTAAATTAATTTGTATGACTACATGAAAAGTTTTATAATCCTACAATTATTAACAAAAAATAGCCGCCAAATCATAGATTTAAATGTGGCGTATGTTGTAGTTTTGTTTGTTTGTGGCAGACTGGTAGGTGTCACTTTGAAGACGTTTTTTTCTATTCTGGGGAGTTGTTCCCTTCTGCCGACGAATGACGAGAAACTGACGTCACACATTTTTAAAATTTAAAAACACTGATAAAAAAAATTCAACAGTAATTGTTCATATTATTGCAATCAATTATTTTTTTAGGCTTTTTAACGTATATTTATTAGTTTATTTAGATTGGAATAAAAACTAATAAGTCTCAAATATCAGCATATCGGTGACGTCAATATCGTCGGTCAACCGACGAGCGTCGACCTCCACTAGTGAAGTCACTCATGCTCATCTTTGGATTGTATTCCAAGCTGATGCCTGACGTCAGTATCTGGTCATTCGTCGGCTAACAAGAACAACTCGCCCCATGAGAAGCTGTAGCAGCACCTCATGAAGCAAACGAATGTAAAAAGAACCAGTGCTTGAACAAAAATAAAGGTGTCTCCACTGAAATCCAAAATCGTATTCAAGTTCTTAGGGTTTTATTAAATTACTAGTAAGCCTGACTACGACAGAGAATTATGACATATAAAAACATGTTAGCGGTGATTGACGATCTTTAAGGCGCTATGAAATGCCATTGGTGGTGTGGTGACGTTTCGCGAGTGCTAGCATACGAGCGTAAAATCCCCTTGAAAACCTAAAATGGCGGCCATTATAACCACTTTTCAATATCCACTCTTCAAAAGAGTACATTTGCCACCATTTCAAATTTCAACATAAATCTACGGTCGTCTGCTCTCTTCAACGACTTTTGTCGTCTGCTACAACTCACGTGACGTCACAGGTTAGGCGCTGGTGGCGCCAACGTGTGGGCATATTTTCTCTCATTGACTGAATGCATTAAGGCGGTATCTATGTATTGTATGCATATATGGTATAAGGTCATATATATAGATCGGTCTACTTATGGTAGGCGATCGAGGTTCCTGCCTGAACAACTGCAGTCTGCACAAAGGAAAGCTGGCTTGAACCTGGCGTTGCCTCACACCTGGTGTTATTACGCCTGTTGGCTTAGCCAGTGTGAACACGACTAATGATATAGGCTAGTGTAGCAAAAATATAAATGTACGCTCTGTAAATGTGAAATTCGCATAGAATCTGGTTTGCTGCCTGCTCCTGGCACCCATGCTGTCATATAATTCGAAGCTACTAAAAGGCCTTCCAACTAAATGTCAAAAAAATAATATGTAGGCTAGGGCTAGGCTAGCGAATAATTGGCAGCAAACTGTCAACGCAGTTGTCCAACCGGGCCACCAAGGCTATCTCAGTAGGCCTATCAATTCAACATTTGGCGG